>JAIUZE010031167.1:0-11289 GCA_022085475.1 Heliosperma pusillum | reverse complement strand
AAAGGGTCGGTGCAGTGAATTCTCAGCCGGGCACTGAACCGGCAGCCGGCCCTTCGGCCAGGACTACTTCCTACCCGAGAACAACATACACAAGTTCCATCATTTTCAATTCTCCTAATTCACTTCTAATAATTATCAACAATCAATATTTATCATCAACAATCATCAAATAACAACCATCATAAATCATAACATGATTCCTACGCTTCTAATCGTATTCTAAATACGATTTCTAACATATAAAGCATGCAAAACACGTAAATGATACCGAGTAACCCTTCACCGTTACCTTTACGCGTCTTTAATCGATTACTAAGCCTTCCTAGTAGTCTCCACCTACAATTAGGTATTAAAAGATGAATATACTCCACCTTGAGAAAGACGGATAATTTAAAAAGCGAGAAAAACGGTAATTTTATTACCAATACGGATAGAGGAAGGTAAGAGGGAAAGAATAAGACGAACTTACGTGAATTCCGACAAGAAACGAGGGAGCTACGATGATTCAAAGATCGATAGCAAAGAGGGAGGCCATGATTTTGTTTGCTTAAGGAGGAAGTAATTTGGTTGTGTTTGAGTAATGAATTAGGTTAAGGAGTAGTGTGAGTTGTATAGGAGAAAAGTCAACGGAAGTCAAAGACGGTTCCAAAGTCAAGGAAAGTCAAACTCGACTCAAAAGTCAAGAAAAGTTAAAGACGACTCAAAAGTCAAGAAAAGTCAAAGACGACTCAAAAGTCAAGAAAAGTCAAAGACGACTCAAAAGTAAAAGAAAGTCAAACTCGACTCAAAAGTCAAGAAAAGTCAAACTCGACTTCAAGAAAAGTCAAACTCGACTCAGAAGTCAAAAAAAGTCAAACTCGCCTTAAGACGGGATTTTCATGGAATCTCGCAGAAATTCCAAATACGAACTCGGAAATTCTAAATTCGACTCGGAACATAAAATTATAAATTAAAACTTAAATTTGCTGAAAAGATTTCGTAAAATATTTCTACTAGAAAAATAGGGTACATTTCCGGGTGTTACATAGGAAGCCAAAAGCTAGAAATTGGATAGATATAGCTATGAAGATAGCCAAGCAAAGGAAAAGATAAGAGAAAACATTTTCTTAGGGATCAGGCTTATTAGAAACTTGCATGAAAGGAAATGGAAAGGGGTAATGGTACGAGTAAAGGTATAAGGCTTGAATCACAACATTTCTCCTATCAAACTTAGGGTGATAGCAAAAATAATTTATTCCACAAATCATCAAAATAACCTAAACCTAACTTCGACAAATCGATTATTTTCCAATTTATCAATCCTTTCACATAACATGGATTCCCAAAAGCAGAATTGAATCTCAAACTAATAACATTCCTTTAGCTCAAATATTCAACACAACCTCAAAGGTTTCTTTAACCGAAGGATTAACAAATAATCCCTTATACTCGGTCATTTTCAACTCATATAGCCCACGAGATCATTATCATCAAAGTACAACATCAAGTCAAACATCATCATTAACGTCCCAAGGCATTTCCATCATAGCTCACATCATCGAGTCTCACTCATATCTATAATCCTCAAGTAATATGGCTCAACTTACAACGAAACCTTACTACTTCAAACGAGTCTCCGATACCATAAGTCAAAGTCACAATCTTGAACCTAAGAACTAGAGCTAAATGATTTTCCATCAAGCCTATACCAAAATCTCACAACAGCACTATATGACATCACTTACCCCAAATGCATTTTCCACCTCCAAAATTATTCGAAGCTTCTCACTTCTACTAAATTCTAACATAGACATGATCCACGAGGCAATCCCAATATTATCAAACAGCTAAGTCCGAAAGATTGAGTCACCAACAGGCTTAAAGGTCCTAGTCAACTCATTCAACCTTACACCATCGAATACCATGAACTATCCACACACAAGTCATCGCAAGCATTTATACACTAAAATCATCAAACATATCTTACCACACTCTCCTCAAGGATACAAACTCTCACCACTATAGGGTGAACTTAGATCTACACCATTTTTCTCAAATCCCAAATTCATTCTAATCAACACTAACATTCCACAAAGTCCAAAATTCTTCCGACCAAGGTTAATATACTACAAACAAATGGGTATGGCATCCACAAAAAGGTTACATGAGGAAGGTAAGGATACCAATTGTAAGATGGAGGAAACTATCAAGAGTAATTTCCAAGAGGCAAACAAGTTGGAAGAGAAAGAAGCACCTAGGTAGAAGGAAGAGAGAAGGGTACGCTATAGACAAGAGAAATCATCGATGAGGGAGGAACACACTTCAATTTGGCTCGTTGATCTTCAATATTCGGCAAAAGATACTTATTCTTGCCAACACATGGTCCACCTCAAGACGGTAGGTATAAACAAATATAACATCACTCAACACAATCAACAAACAAGTTAGAATCTAACAAACATCAAGCACACTAAACACTACCAACTTAGGTCCTTAAGACTACTCATCTCTCATTCATTATTCATTGCTCAAGTTAATTAAGGCTGGGGTTCACATGTGTGCTGCGGGAGCGTCATAGGCTCTGATACCAACTATGACAACCCTCACGAAAGCATAAAGGTAAACAAATAACATGCAGCGGAAATTAGAGAATTTTTAAAAAAAATTCACACATGTTTCGCAAAGATTATCACAAGATGAAAGCCAACATAAACAAATGAAGTAGTAGTGTCGATGAGGTCAACAAATCACTACAAGGGACACAACGGTCCCAAAATATACAATTAACTCTGAAAGTATAAGATTCTAAGCGGTAATAGGTAAACATCGTGAAACAATGCTCGCTAGCTCACACTAGTCTCAACCCCAAGTAGCACCGACCTGTACCTGTACATTCATGAAACATGAACGCCACAGTCAGTGGGGAGTAACTCCGGGTTCTCCCAGCCATATCACAAGTAAACATACATAAACAACAATTAAACATGTAGAATATTATATACAAGTGAATCATGTGAAGTACAAACATACATTTCAAGATAATATGATATAAGCATGTGAAATACCAAACGATAGGCACCGTGTTATGAACCGACTCGGGAATTACACCCTTAAGCAAATATATACACACTAGGGCTTACATCTCACCGTTAGTGGAATATACTTGAAAAGGTTAAGACCCGCATACCAAACCAATACAATCGTCTATTTCATACAAGAATCCAACCCAATATTCACATATGTTCCAATCTTATAAACAACCATCCAAACATACAAATATAGCAATATAACTCTCACGATAAATGACACGCACCAGCACCATGTACAATAGCAAGACAAGTCAAAGTAAGTCCACGGGAGAAGACGTTTCCCTGAACCGTATTCGATAAGACGTTTCGTATACTCATGACCTAGACAAACATGTCCACGAGATAAGACATTACCCTGAACCGTATACGATAAGACGTTTCGTATACTCATGACCTAGAGAAACATGTCCACTGGATAAGACGTTTCCCTGAACCGTATACGATAAGACGTTTCGTATACTCATGACCTAGACAAACATGTCCACGGGATAAGACGTTTCCCAGAACTGTATACGATAAGACGTTTCGTATACTCATGACCTAGACAAACATGTCCACGGGATAAGACGTTTCCCTGAACCGTATACGATAAGACATTTTGTATACTCATGACCTAGACAAACATTTCCACGGGATAAGACTTTTCCCTGAATTGTGTGCGATATGACGTTTCGCAGACACAAGACTCTAATCCTCTCGGTAGGACGACGCAAATAATACGGTCCTAGTCTAAACCTGGCCAGACTATCAGGATAAGACGTTTCCCGATTCGACATGTGGTATGACGTGCCACATCCAAGAGTCGATCAACACAAAGTACGTCGAGTACCCCAAATTCGGTAAGACTACGCGAAAGAGGCGGAAAGAGATCTATAGTCATAGTCAAGCAAGTACGCTACATGCAATGACACCACCAGGCAGGGATACAACATTTGACGGTCGGGTCGGTCAACGCATTGCGTTCACCTCCTAACAACGTCGTCATATCGCCACTAAACAAATGCACAACAGCATCACGGTTACACCTCCGCGCTCCGACATTTAAATAACGAGTATAAAGTGTGACCGGGAAATGAGAGTTCAAAGCACCCAATGAGTACTGCTCAAATCATTACATAAGGCAAAACCGACTCAAGTAGGGAACATACTAAAGACCGTCACCAAACATGTGATATAAACATGATATAAATGTAACAATGATAAACATGAGACACTACGTGATTACATAAGAATTAGACCAAGTTTATAAAGTATAATGAATAAGAAACATAGATCTCTTATCAAAACAACAAGTTTGGAAACTAACTAAAACAATAGTCCAATTAAAACGATCATAACAAGAGTTCTAGACATGAAAATGTATAAATTCTAAGTGGATATGATAGCTTATCCTCTTACGGTTACAACGGTAGGTCACACGCCCCAGACAGACAAGTATTGAAGGAGATATGACCATTTTACGAAAAAGGGTCGGACACGACACGCCCGGGTTGGACCCGACCCGCCTGGGTTGAGATGGACCCGTCCGGGTTAAAAGTGTCCTGCTCGGGTTTAAGGCTCAAACTCAACCGGGTTGGACTGGACCCGTTCGGGTTCTATTCAAATTCGCAAAAGTTCAAGCCAAAATTCATCCAAACTTCAAGTTTAAGCCAAACAAGTTCTTACCCATTTTTAATTACCAACATAAACCATCATAAATCACCACTTAGCATAACATATGAGCATCATAACATTCCATATGATATTAAAAGCATAATTAAGTTATCATTCAAGACTTAAATACAAGTTTAAGCAACAAGAAGGTAATTCATCATCAACACCACTAATTTTCCATCAAATTGGGACATACAAGACACAATTCAACAATTAAATATATTGTAGTCATAGATCTAAACTATTATATACACAAGAACTCATCCTTCACAAGTAAATGCTACAACTAACAATTAAAACACATAAAGATATCGAGTAACCCTTCACCGTTACCTTTTTGCGTCTTTCTTTTTCTTCAAGCTCTTCTTCTACGAGAAAATAGTCTCTCTGGTAATCCTCTAGGCCTTCTCCTACGGAATCCGACATTAAAGATGAATAATTTCATCTTGGAAAAAGATGAGAAAATGAAAGTGAGAAAGATTAGACTTTTCTTACCTTAAAAGAAAGAGGGGAAGAAAAGAGAAAGAATAAGATAAAAATCATGAAGTTTAGGTGAGAATTGGTGAGATAAGGTAGTTTGAAGCTTGAAGGTTTTAGAATTCATCAATGGTGAGATGAGGGTTAGGGTTTTGTGTTTTGAGAGGACGAAGAGTGAGTTTAGTTTGCTGAAAAATTAGAGTGGGTGGTGAGTAAAACATGGGCTAAGATGAGAGTGTAGAGATTAGAAAAGGCCCAAAGCACCACTTAAGGCCCGACTCACATAAAATTCCGAGTAAAGTCCAATTATGGACTCAGATTTGACAGATAAGGCACGAAAATTACCCAACTAACTAGTTTATAATCTAAATCGAAGATTAAGCTAACTAATACAAATATAATATTATTAAATTAAAAATGGGCTAAGGTTGCGGGTGTTACAGGAGCGTTATAGCTCTGATATCAACTATGACACCCCTCGATTTCGCAATAAAGTAAACACATAGATTTGCAGCGGGAATACGATATTTTTAATAACTTTAAAAGCAAAACCGCGAATGTCACCATATTATAAAAACCGAAACTTAGTTTAATAAACCGTTTATACAAATTGTAACTTAAATAAATATAAGGGATCCCGATCCCTTGGTAACTACACAAATAAGATAATAAAACGTAATATAAACTACAACGCTAAAGGTGAATCGATGTAAGTACAACCCTCGCCAGCTCACTCGTCAAAACCTGATGCAACACCAACCTATAACTTGTTCATTCATGAAACATGAATGCCACAATCAGTGGAGAGTAACTCGGAGTTCTCCAAGCCAAATTACATTAAAAAGTACATAACAAAAGCATATAAGTATTCATTATCATCATCATATACAAACAATATCATCATCATATATAAAAAATAGCATCATCATATATAAACAATATCATTATCGTATATATAGAAGTTTCATGTCAAATCTAATGATAACAACTCATATTAGCGTCATAAGCATGTGAAAATCAACACAACACAATCATCATATTATCAAGACTAAGGAAGACTCACCTTGGCAACTATATCGCTACTAACGGCTTGCATCTCACCGCTAGCAACCATGTATTTGACGAGGTTGGGGACGTGACACACTTAAGACCATAATAGGCATCCAACGATCCAATACATATCCAACATTCATCATATGATCAAGCATACTCTCATGGTAAATGACACGCACTAGCCTCTGTACTTTCCAAGTCGGGTCAATGTAAGTCCACATGATAAACATTTCCCTGAACCGTATACGATAAAAATCTTGTATACTCATGACCAAGACGAACAAGTCCACGGGATAAACGTTTTCCTTAACCGTATACGATAAACATCTCGTATACTCAAGATTCTAATCCTCCAGGTAGGACGACGATAATATAATACTGTCCTAGTCTAAACCTGGCCAGACTCTCGGAATAAACGTGTTCCAATTCGACATGCGATAAACATTTCGCATCCAAGACTTGATCTTCCGGCTAAACCACACGGAAGCGTGTACCCCAAATTCGGCTAAACCACACGAAAGAGGCAGAAAAAGAGTACAAGCACCATATTTCGACTAAACCACGCGGGAGATGGGGTCTGGGATAAATAAGCAAGTATGCTACATGCAATGACACCACCTCGCAACGATACAACATTTGACGGCCGGTTTGATCAACGCTATGTGTTCACCTCACAACAACGACGTCACATCCCCACTATCATATCAATAAATTGTACCTCTAAGGCTCCAACATAAAGTCTAGCGAGTATAAAGGTACAAACGGAAAATGAGAGTTCAATAACAACCAATAGACAAGACTCAGCCGACTACTCAAGACATACATGACCCAAGTAAGGGGAATGTCTAGAAACCGTTACTAAGCATACGACATAGGCATGTGAGATAATATATAGTTGATACATAATTATTTAATGTCATTCCATAAGATTATTGACAACACCAAAATGTGTCATGTTTAGTAGTGTTTATTAGGTCCGTTTAATGTACTTTTTACATGTCGTTAGCATCGTTTTATGCTAACCTTAGTCCTTGTACTTATGTTGTTATTTGGTATTTTTAATTCAAGTTTTAGAGTCAAGCTCGGAAGTCAACTAAAGTCAAAGTCAAACCCGAGACCCGAGACCAAACCCGACAATTGGAGTGGGCTAGGAGCAAATTATCAATGCAAGAAAAGCAAGTCCAAAGGGTCAATGGAAGTCAAAGCAAGACTAGCATTCAAAGGGGTCAACGAAAGTCAAGGCAAGCAACCAAGAGTAAAAACTGGCAGCTTAAAACGCTGCCAGAGTCCCACGACGCTGCCAGCGTCCGTGGGTGCTACCAGTGTCCTGGCCTGGGACACTTGTTTCTTCATTTTTCGTCTTGTCATTTTGAGGCCCATTTCTCGAAAGCCCTGAAAGTCCTAGACCTTTAATTAGACTCATCTAATTAGTTCATTAAATTACATTAAGTTAATGATTTAGGATCTAGTTATCATGCATGCAAATATAAAAGCATAAAAGAAAAGATAAGACCAAAACATCCTTACATTGGGATTTTTGGTTCAATATGGGCATAATAAGAACTCCTTCTTATTGTTCTTGAGCATGAAATTAAGTGGATGATCCTCCAAAAAATAACTTCCAAAGTAGAAGGTCTCCTTCTTGTTGCACCCAAGATTAAACCCAAATAATCTTGCCTTATTATTAACTAGATAATAAGTAAGATAAATACTACTAATATTATTGTATTACTACACTAGTAATATGTAGAGAATATTAGTATATATGAGAGTTTAGAGAGAAGTTGAGTATTTTAGAGAGATATGTCAAAACAAGTGAAAAACAAGAAGTAGTTAATGAACAACCAAAAGTGCTCTATTATAGTCACTTTGGCCGGTCATATTACTCACCAAAAGAGGTGATTTTCTTCCTTATTTTATTGCCATGCAAAGTGGTAATGTGTTGTAGTGAATAAAATGATTTTAGGTTTACTATTCATGTCATAAGCACATGTTGCTTGTGAGTATGAATAAGAGCAACCATCATCACTATCCACTACATACCAACCGGCCATGTAAGCCTTATTTTGGTCCATTTTGATTTTTGATATTTGTCCCACAAATACTTATTAATCATATGCTTAATTATCTTGTATAATTAAGTGTTAATTTGATCATATAACAATTATATGATACAAATAAATGAATAATATGTACTTAACATTTTAAGTAATATTTTACCATTATATCAATATATAATGGGTCCCACAATGCTTAGTTAATTTATTTTACAACTCCTTGTAAATATAATTAACTAATTACCTCTATCTCAAAACCTCAACTAATTTAGTAATTTAACGATTAATTACTAAGTTAAATCTTATTTAATCGTATTAAAATAAGATATAAATTTATTAGTCAATTATCGCATAATTGAAAAATAAACTTAATCGAATTTGAGTTCTTAACTCAATTTCTAACAATTAACTCTCGTTCATATCGAATATATGTAATGTACTAATTAACTGTATCATATACAAATAATTAGTTACTATTTGGGTCTCATCCTATAGGTGTGACCTAAAGGGATCAGTTGATTACCGCCGTCATACGACAATAACGTCAAACTCTAGTCAGCCAAGCGTTACCGATTTACGTTAATCAACTGACGTGGAGTATCAAAATATACTAATCATGCCACGTATATTCCAAATGAGATTTATTATATAAATGCACTATTGTGGAGGACACTTACTCCAACAATCTCCCACTTGTCCGATACAAGTTGTGCATGTAGCAACACTATTGCGGAGGACTCCTCCTCCTACAATTTCTTCCACTTGTCTCGACAAGTTGTGTGCTACCGATTCTCTTGTCTCTTTTGCGTCACATCCTCCCACTCATTGCAAGGTGTCTTACAGGTCGCACTTGCAATTGAAAATTATAAATAGAGTGGTTTTCTCGATCTGGGAGAATAACTGTCTGACCGGAAAATCTACCAGAGATCTCTTCCGAGCGTGGCCACGCATTTCCAGTTACTACTCCTCGAGTGGCCCGAAGATGTTAATACCCAACGTGGGTGGACAATTCCTGTTGACCCATCTTACACTGTATGATGCAGATCACCATGACCCAGAAGATGTCCATCGGCCTCCTTTCACGGCACGACCTAGGACAAAAACCAAAGTCAATCGGAAACTACACCGACTCAGGTAAATGGTCGCCAGTCTAAAGAATCGACTCATAGGAATAAAATAGAAATCCCCGCCACGACCAGGCTTCAACAATTTTGATAAGGGACTCTATTATGGTCACTGCCCGACAGAGTGTCTCCACTGTCTGTCTATTGTAAACGACCATTATCTTATGAACATCCTGGTTGCTGAACCAACCATCAGATCGACTTACAATCTAGCACTTCGAGACGTCCACCTCAAATGTATGATAGGGACAAAACACTAAGTTCATCCTGTTCACTTGAATTGGGTTCAACCTTTCTTTCAACCAATTCGGATAAACAAAGTATTAAAATTTAGTCAAACTAAATAAGGAGTTTTTAATTAAACTCTAACAATGAATGCGATTATCTAATATTTGGAAAAATTGATACGTTATCAATAATTTCATATCTCATAATCTTTAGCAATTCAGGTACATATTTCAATCCTTATTGAAATGACATGGCTATCATGTTCAGCCTGCAAAAGGCATGGCTAATGGATTAGCAATACTTGCATCTTTCCCATCGTTCTGATTGCTATTTCTCTTTGTCTACGTAATCTCATATTACATAAAACTTTCTGAGTACGTGTCTAGGTTTGAATCTAGACTTAGGACTCTTGGCCTAAAGGTAGTTCCCACTGTTTTACCAGTATAATGGGATAGGAGGATATACAAATTATCGAAACTCTTCTAGTCCTTCAATTACGGTCGAATCCAAGATACTTCCATATGCAATCATAATATGATGCAAATGTACTCTATTGTTTGTGGAAATCGCAAGATAAACTGCCTGGAACATTTCCAGCGGATACATGACATTTATATTTTAAAATGTCACTTCTACTTGGAACCTTTCCAATAGTCTTTTCTGCTTGGAACTCTTCCAACAGATAAATCTTCTATAAAACACAGCCAGCTCGTGATTTCAAATCACTTTGATCAGTTTGGAAACTGAAGTCTGTGTAACCCTTACACGCAACTCATTTTAAACTCCAAACACATGGAATATGTCTTTTAGTCCTTCGCAAGTACTAAGGATGTTCTTTATGGCTATAAAGTGACTCTCACTTGGATTTGATTGCAAATGATTCGTCATACTCAAAGCATGCGAAATGTCGGATTGAGTATACATCACAGCGTATATAATTGATCCCGCAGCGGAAGCAAAAAGGAATCAATTTATCATGTGTTCAACTTCCTTGAATAGGCAAAGACTTTATCTATATAAGAATTTTGACTCAATGCTAATATCCTGTTAGATTTATATCCATAAATCCAGATATCTAAAAGATGTATTCTACTTCGCCAAAATCTTCCATCATCTAAAATGATCAATATGTCTCCACATATAAGACTGATGAAAACCATATTACTCCCACTAAACTTCATGTATAAACATAATTCCTCGAGATATCGAGAAATATGTTATGACATGATTGACACACTAATTCCAACTCTTTAGTGCTTACTTAAGACATCCTCTTAAGCTTGCAAATTAACTTAGGATAGTTAGGATCTACGAACCCACAGGTGAATATAAAATATACTACCTCTTCTAGAATCGTATTCAAGAAGGTGGTCATTGAGGTCCAATTGACATCATACTATTATGATATGCTGTAATCGCTAAGTATATTCGAATGGATCGAAGAATTAAGGTTAGTGCAAAACTCTTTGCCTACCCATTTATCTTTGAAAACATTGTAATGTTCATCCATGCAAATTTCGATCTTAAAAATCAATTTACATTGAAGAGGTCGTACTTCTTCAAGTAAAATTTACCAGGTCACATACCTGACCATCATGCATGGAGTCCATTACGAATCATATGACTCTA
>JAIUZE010031165.1:0-11839 GCA_022085475.1 Heliosperma pusillum | reverse complement strand
ATATTTCGAGAAAATTACGAGTAAACGATTTAACGTATTGAAATGCGATGAATGAATGGAATATTGAATCGATATATTTTTGTTAGCCACTGGGAGAACTTTAAGCATATTTTGTGATTTTGTGATTGTTGATAGCTCGACGAATTATTGTCTAATATAGCCACTTCTAATTCCGTTCTTCAATGCTCCTTTATCTCATATTGTAGAATTTTTCTCTATGATCTACACTTACCCAAACAACCGAAAAAGACACTCTTGATTAGAAAATTTTACAAGAGAACATTAGAGAAGAAGCCATGGTTACATGTTACAGTCATCCCCCTTTTCTTATAACTCTTTAAGATTCTTTTTAGCTTGTTATTATCAAATCGATATCTTTGGTAATTAAGTTGTCTGCTAGCTGATAACTTTTAATGTGCAATTTATCACAGTTTGTTGGTCTTTTTATGATGGTCCCTTACATTCCTCCATAAACATTGACCAATGTTTTGTTAATGATGGTTTATGGTGTGTTGATGTCTTCCAATATTTTATTTGTTGTTTGATTGCGTTCCCATCTACTTATTAATATAAGCGATCTCTCTTACATATACGTACGTGTAACAATGACTTGGTCGATTACTCGATTTCGCTGTAATTTTGATACACCAATTCCAAATTTCGGGTTTAACCTGTATACTATTTGCATGTACTAACTAAATAAAAGAGTGCATTCCTGTAGGTTGGGTGTACTCCTCCAACTTGGTATCATCATGTTTTGTCGGTTATTAAAATGTTGATATATAATAGATTGATATGAACTTTTGAGTGTTGATCTTTATACAGCCGCTGGATTTTTCCGCGAGCGAATTCAAGATTGAACACTTTACTTATGTGTTATGTCAATAGAAGCATCGTCTTTTTGCTAGTTTGGTGTAAGCTTGTGAGTTATTTTCTTGCAGACTCTGAGTTCTTAGGACAAGATGCTGCCCCAGCTCTTATCACATGCAGTAAAAGCCAAAGGTGGCTGATAATGGGTCAAAAACGAGGATGATTCCACTAATGAAGCTGGGATGCCTAGAGTGTTAAAGAGGATTATGATGGTGTTGACAGCTGTGAGGTATTTGATAGTAGAATGCCAGTTTAATACCCTACATTTTACATGATGTAGTTAAAGCTAAAGTTCGATTTATACACGAGAAGGGTTGAGGCTGTACTGTGATATGTAATATGTAGTTGCAAATGGTAGACTAGCACAGTATAACACTTCTAGTAATTTGATTCACATTCTTATCATTGCATACACATGGTGCTATTATCCTTACTACTTAAAGTGTCAAAGGTTCACAAAAAGCACGGTCAGCTTCACAAAAATCATATCCAAGGTTCACAAGATCTAGGTTCCAAAAATCAGGTCTAGGTTTCACAAAAATCAGGCCCAGGTTCACAAAATCAAATTCAGAGTTCACGCTTTATTTGTGATTATATTTACGTTTTGCCACACATGGTTCACCCAAAAACTCATATATAACGTGTCCTACAGGTGAGGGAGGAATGAGTTCAGCAAAGGCCGCATTAGAGAGTGACACAAATGCGGAGTAATGAGTTCAACAAAGGTTCACGAAATCAGGTCCAAGGTTCACAAAACAAGATCCAAGGTTCACAAAATCAGGTCCTAGTTTCACAAGATCAAGTCCAAATTTTTCCCAAAAATCAAGTGCATGATTCTCAACGGTCACAAGATCAGGTACATGGTTCACAAAAATAAATGCACAAGATCGAGACACGTCACAAGACTAGAGTCCAGCAGCCTCACGACCTCACCAAATTATTTGCCCCATTTGATTTGACCCACAAGGTTTGTGAATCCTTTACTTTGTGGTGCGAGTCTAGGACCTTACTTTATGAAACTGCTCTGAACATATTAATTGACGTTGTGAAACTAGGTCTTTATTTTGTGAATCCCACCCATAAAATTTGTGAATCTTGGAATTTGTAGCGTGAGTCTAGGGCCTTACTACGTGAAACTGATGTGAACATATAAATTGCCTTTATGAAAGTAGGCCTTCATTTTGTAAGTCATACCCTTGAGGTTTGTGAATCTTGGACTTTTTGGTGTGAGTTTAGGACCTTACTTTGTAAAATTGTTGCGTACATGGGTATTGATTTTCATAAAGTTGGCCTTTTATTTTGTGAATCCTACGCCTAAGGTTTGTGAATCTTGGACTTTACTTTGTGAAACTACATAAGATGAGGTCATAGACTCAAAACACCAAGTTCAAGATTCACAAAGTTAATCAACTATCTACTGGTGCTTTAATAATTTTGTTATTTGTTAATGCATATATAAATTTGCAATATATTATCTATTAGCTCAAAAGGTAGAACATTGTACTATTGTGCAAGGTGTGGGTTCGAATCCCACATAGATGAAAAATATAATCTACAATTATTATTGAAGTTTGTCAAAACTAATGTACGTTCAAAGTCAACAATTCAATACTTAGATTCACAAAATAAAGTCTTAGTTTCACAAAATCAGGTTATAGATTCACAAAATCAGGTGCAAGCTATGAATATTAAGACCAAGCTCAATTAAGTTGTGTAAATCAGAGAGAGATAGAGAGAGTAAAGTATTTGGGGTTTTGTTTATTTTATTTTAGAGAGATGAAGTATTTGGGCCACATGAAAAATATTATAAATGACCCATATTTTCAGTCCAATGAAAAACTGAAATCAGTCCATTGAAGGAATTTGGTGAGGCAGGCCGCCTCGCCAAAATTAACGGCCTCACCAGATTCAGCCTCTATATATATATATATATATATATATATATATATATATATATATATATAATCTACAAAACTTGAAATTACATCCAAAAAATAAAAGTAAAAAAAACTACAAAGAAAAAAAGAAAATGCCACATGAAAAAATTTTACCTTTTTATTTTGTATAAATTATACCATATGTAAACAATTAACAAAAAAAGTCACATACAAAGTTAAACAAAAACACCAGCAGAATATAGAAAAACCCATTTATTTAACTTTGAAAAAAAAAGTACCAAGTTTTAAATATATAAGTAATTATTTATTTTTTACAAAGATAAATATATGATTATTAGAAGACATAATATGACTAAAAAAATCACTTCATAAAAAATAGGTGGAACTCATATCTACTAAATCGATATAAAAATACATGAAAGAAACTAAATCTTACATGCAGTGAAAATACCAAATAATTGATAAAAATATTTAAAACAATAGGAATTAATATAGCTACGGGAGAAAGAGTGCAGACGATTTAGCTCTGAACCGGATAAGAAGACTTCGAAATACTGGAAGCTTGAAAGTTGTAGAAAAATATGATGAGCTAAGTTATCAAAAATTTATAAAAAAAATAGAAGGAAAACGATTTTATCAAAAATTTCATTATTAAATAGATCCACTGATGAACAGAAAAGTGACGGAGAAGGACGTAGAGTTAGGGATACGTAGGGTGGTTTTGGGTTTGGGTTTATAAATGTGATTATGTGAGTATATATATGGTGTGCTAATGTTAGGGGTAATGCTGATTGTGTGAGTAGTAGTATTGGCTCAATTGTAAATTGGGGCAATTAGATTTTATCCAAATGGACATATACGTTTTACATTTAAGACGGTTTAGATACAAAATAAATCACAAAATCATAATGTGTAAGTATCATCAAACTATATATTTGTCTTATCTTTGCATATGTTGTACTAATTGACATGTTTTAATTTTAAAACAAATATGTTCGTTCTAAGAGAAACCCACTGAATTAGAAATAGTTATAGCGGTTTGTTTTATCACGGTCGAGATAGCATTGTGTTATATATATTCATCGCGTGCATATTAAGTGTAAAATATGTCTCTCTACTGGTCTAAGCGTAATAATAAAATAATGATATATTCATTCATTTTAAATGAGTTTAAATTACCAAAATTTTGAAAGTAAACTATTTTGCACATAGTTAAAACTAGTAACAATTAAAACAGGGCAGTGATATAGCAATTGGGTTGTTTTCATTACGTTTAATCACTTTTCCCAATACCAATTCCCAAGGCAATATAGAAATTAAAAAGTCTAGACAGAGACAATTCAACAAGATTTTTTTTACCCAGCAAAGAATTCAATAAATGAGATAGAGGTTGGACGGTTGCCCAAACTTTTTGTTGTTGCAGGCTAAACTGTCAATGAAGCGAATACAGAGGGAAGCAGTAGCAGGAAAATGGGTATATGGCATTGTACGGCTTTACTGCTTAGCAATATTACTGCTTACAGGTAATTGACAATGATATACAACTCAATCTCCCAGTCGAATGGACCACGTAAACTTGCACATTCTACACCGTCAACCCCATTTTCATTCTTTGCCCCAACAATTACTGCCACCGTGTTTTCTCAGAGACCGGCCCAAAATATCATTGGTTGAAATTCATACCCAAGCGGAAAACAACGTATGAATTTCCAAGGAATTACAGCAGGACGCCATTAGCATTCTTTAGATTGGATTATTATCCGGGCACCTGAAGCCAGCCTGTTATTATCGTACCAAATTAAAAATTAGCTGGCATAAGAATGCAGAGAATAAGTACTTTGGGGAAAATGTACAGGATTTGAGACTTAACTCTCTTCAATTTTAATGATCTTTTCCTCTTCTCTGAAAGAATTTACCCTTGTGGATGGACTCTTCACTGAGGAAGGCTCCGATGTCCTGTTACTGCCTAGGTTTGATGCGTCATGAGATATAACAAGTGATTCACAACCTCCAGCAGATGAGACTCTAGGTTTATCCGGAAGAGGTGATCTCATCAATTCACTTCGTGGGTGCTTGCTTGGTGATGCTTTGATTGATCTTGGGATGCATTTAGATCTTGTGGAGGATGTTTCTTCATCATTATCAAGCACATCACAATGCCTAAAAGACGAAGACCTAGAGAAGTTCATTTCATTATCCAAGAAAGCATAAATGCATAATAATTAATAACTCGCTGGAAAACATCAACCATTTTTGACGATAAAATGATATTCATAAAAAAGTGATTAGGTAAGCAATTTTGAATGAAGTAAAGCAACATAGATTACTAAAGTGGTTGGGCTTCATTTCATTGCGAAGTGGCATTTCTTGACGCCATTTTCATTAGAGGTCATCTCGAAATAGCCTCTTTGTGTTGTTAATACCAGTTTGGCTACTATCCCGCCCCTCCTTTACCCTGTTGTTTCCAAGAACCCTAGGCACTAGGTGTAATGTTGTTGTGTAGGTACAAATGGAATACTAGATAAGGGAACGTTTCTGCCTGATACAATTCTAAGAACAAAAACAAATATAGGTGGAGTTTCTGGATTCTTTTATTTCCAAAGGAAGCATACTCATTAATAAAAACTATAGTAGTACCATATCCATACTCGTTAAATAGTCCGGAGTACTTAGTGCAATCTAGCAGACGATGAATAATAGAAGTTATAGAACGGGATTATAATGAACCAACTCATAACCAGATAGTTTGATTCCATAGTTATTGGCAGATAAGCTACATGAAGTCGTGATATTTAGAAAGATGAATCAAGGCTATCGTTACCTGTCAGCATTGTTTGAGGAAGATCGTTTCAGGGAACGCCCATCCACTTCTCGCTTAGCCATTTTAGTCTCAACTAAGCTCCCACTGAAGTACTCCTTATCTTCAAGTCTGAGACCCATTAGTCTGGAATTATCAGACAAGCAATCAAGCTCTCCTAACATTACTGAAGTAGAGTACAGAGGAGAGGAAAACTTTGAATCAGAAAACCTCGGCCTATACATAGATATCAACCCTAGACCATGATCTTTAACAGATATTGACCCGCAAGAAATCAGCTGCATTAACATGCTTGATGCTTTTACTTTTGTGTTGGATGGCATTCGCAAGTCTTCCTCTTCAAGTCTCCTGAAACTGTTAATCTTATTCACATCGGACCTTATTAAAGATTCCAATGTTTCAGCTTTCCCTCCTGAAGATGATGCACTTGAGGAAGGAGGTGAAGCAGAATCTCTACGTATATCTGAATTCTGTTTTGAAGAATGAGGAAGGGCTTGGCTCTTCTTATTCCCTTTGCTATCCAATGTCCCATCCTCCGTGGAAACACCTCGTGTACAGATTTCTTTATGCTTTGCTTTTCTCACATTTTCCTCTGTTTGAGTTGAAGCATCAGTTGCACAATCACTCTTTGATAGCTTGATCTCGGCAAGGCTTAAGGAAGTGCTCCATGGATAATGGCCTTCTTCTCTTGATTCAGGGGAAACACCCGAGGAATTTGAACGCTGAGACGATGGTGGAGATATCTCATCTTCTCCAGGATGTTTTGTTTCCTTATCATCCATGCTCATGGACGGGGATGTATCATTTTGACTTCTAGCAGATGGTGGTTCTGGCAATTGTTTCAAGTTGTGCATCCTATAAGTAGCGATTGGACTTAAATGACCTGCAAATGAAAAATATATGATTATTGCTTCTAATCAGTGAACAAGTACAGGAAACAATATTGGCATGGTGGAATACATTCAGAGTTTACCAAGTCATCTTCAAGCGGAAAAATTACCTGAGTTGGATTCTTCAATGATTTCAGAGCCCTTGAGAATGTACTCATTGCCGTGTGCAGGAAGTATGATATCATCTTCACAGAGATCATGCCAAACAAACCCGTTCTTGTAGCTTCTGGAAAGGTTTAAAAAGCACAATGAATCAAGGGTTCATAAAAGCCACATTATTTGTGTTCAGGTTGAAGCCAATGAGAGGATGGAAGCTACTAATAAATCGTCTTTAGTGAAAACACGGTCAACATTTTCCCCTAAGACGCAGCATTGAGCTGAAAGAGCTATCGTGTGCTTGGAAAACTTCCAATAGAAGCATTTAATTCCTTGTGAATCTTTTTATTTATTGTTTTGTAGTGATCATATAATGTCCGTCATAACTTATAAATTTTGCGATACTAAATGTATAGTCTCCTCATAGTTGAACAATTAGGAGTGCCTATAGAAGAAAAAGAGTGCGACTTCCAAATTATAAAGAAGTACGGCACTATGGCATTACGAACCAACTTACTGAACCATAGCTACGCCTTACGATATAACATTCATTTTCCAAATCAAAGACAATTTATGCTTATTACTCTTACGAAAGCTTTTTAAATCATACTTCCTTCTTTCAAACTGAATCACCATTTTGTGAGCGGAAATTATGAATACCTCTTACACGACCATGAATACATTGCGGCCATTCCTCTCCCTCTTAAAACGTTAAGCCTTTCAATCACGTCTGCAAAATAAAAAGAATATCAGTAATTGTAATTCCAAGTGTATTCATCAGTAAACTTAAATTTTCAACCAAATAAGTGGAGTACCTCTCAAGAAGAGACCCTGAGGGGAGGAAATGGGGACTTCTATGAAGTGAGGATGCTCGAGTTGACGATTACGACAAAGATAGTAAACAACAGGCAGTTTCCGATTCTGGACATAGTTTGGCGATCTCTCCCTCCACACTTTAGCTCTCTCTGGACTTACTTCCCTTTGATACTTGTTTATCCTGCCTTCCATTTTAACTACACTACACTACTACAGTATCAAATCCCGCCTCCGCTACTCAATCTTCTCTCACTGCTCCACTTAAAATCATACCTAAATAAACCATCCAAATTCAGCCGAGGTCAGTCCGGAATACAATCACTAACTCACACTTATTGTACCAAACAGGAAGCTAAATCAACAATTTCAATATTTTCTACTCGTATTAAAATATTTCCGACAATGAATATAAAAAATAAACAAATGACTGAGACGGAAATACTAGTTTTTAAGTGTTAAAAGCTAAAAAATTCTGCTCAAGACTTGAATTGAGCAGAATTTTATGACTGAACATTCCGTGCCATAGAAAACAATAACAAATCAGGAATTAATCTTTAAATTTCAATTGTCGAGTTAATTTAAACCAAAACTAGTCTAGCAATAGTGACAGTTAGCTAATAAAATTCGGCTTAAGCATAAATCAATGCTACAAAATAAAACACGGAAATATCGGCGAAAACATTTGAAATTCCTTACAATAAGCTTCAATCTAAACTCGTGCACTAAAATTGATAAGAACTTAAAACCATATGCAAACCAAAATCCTCGAGATTTCAACATAAAAACATTCACATTTACCTTAACACTCAACAATGAAGCAGTATAATAAATTTATGCAAACAACAGATCCGAATTGAGTAAAAAAATAAGTTAAATTAGAAGTTTGAAGAATAAAGAATTAAAAAAGATGAATGGATAGAAAACAAGGAAAGACGAGTAAATGTGAGAAAGGAAGAGAGGGAAGTGAATAATAGCGGATTTTTGAAAGCGTCGTTTTGATTTTAAATTTAGTTTATTTAAATTAATATTTTGAAAGAATGGAACCACATTTTGGGAGCATTTGAGTGAGTGAGTGAGTGAGCAAGAGAGAGACAGAAGAGAAAGTATGGGTGAGGGACACTGGAATGTGGATTTGACGAATGCTTCTTCTTTCTTTCTTTTTTGATTCAAAACACTTTTTGCCGGATTTTTTGGAACTTAATGTTTCTCTCTTACTGTTAAACTCAAATTGGGAACAATCATTTAGGGAACATAAATACCCTCCATCAATGTATATAATGTATTTGGACACTCTATTTTAAACGCACTAGACATAAATACCCTCATGTCCTTCTACTTGTTATCAAGAGTCATAAAACAAGAGTTTAAAGGTACTTTTGTCTATTACATATAAATAGAGTGTTCCAGTACATTATAGAAGTGTATTTATGTGCTTCAATTATTTAGATTCCAACATTTGTGATTAACAACAAATTTGTTAATATATATCAACAACCCCTATTATGCAAAACTCCTTCTCTTCTTCACTTCTTTCCGACAGCCAAGCGTTTAGGGCTATTGATGGGGTTGTCGTGTACCAAAATCAAAGATAAATTTATGCTTGGACTAGGCTAATAACAAATAAATGCAATTAGGGAAGTAAGTGATCGATCTCGGGGAAACGGGAGTTACGTGTTATAATAACCTTGTGACGATTAACTACCTTGGAAAGAATATTGATTTTGGTGGGTTATAAACAGAATAAAAGGATAAACACAATGAAAGTTACGATTATAACAAAGATAAAGAAGTCAAGGGAGATAGGTTCATACATGTAGATTAGTTCATGTCAAGTTGGAGTTTAGAAATCATGCAATTGATTCATTGTTTTGGTCCTACAACATCTTCCGATTTTGTTGCTATCATAGTACAAGATATAGCGAGTTTTCACGTATACTAGTTTGAACTACCATTCTATGCTTTGTCTATTCAATTCCAGGCTTTCGGTCTTAAGAAAAACATCAGATTTAGTCAAAGATTGTGATCAAGAATCGTCAACTAGCAATACAATCCAAGCATGCAATAGAACAATGGTACAAATGCAATAATTTCTTTCCAACAATTTCAATCACTAATCATACATGACTCCCCTATTCCCCTAGGATTAGGATTACTCACTCATGATTGAATAAAACACAACTATCATCATACTAAGGTGATTGAGATTAGTCATGGATGATGTATAGATGCAATACAAAGTTTATAATAAAAATGGTACAAAGTGATAACAACAATAGTTGAACAAGAACTTAGATTATAACATAAACAAAAGACTATATGAATGAATTGTAATAAGAAATGGATAAAAACTAATAAGGGACATAAATGTTACTTGAATAAGGGATTAGAATAGAGTATGATCATCCAAGGACACTAATGAAAGTATCACAAACAAAAAACCTTCTTCTTACAACCCTTCTAAAAGATCAAAACTACTAGAATTTCACTAGAATAAAAGAGATGTTTAGAGATGAAAACTATGAGAGAACTAAGAGAGGATTGAGTTGAGAGATGTGTTGATTTGTGCTGAGGGACTTTCTTTATATAGGGCGTGGAAGACGCGTGAAATGAATACCCATCAATACACCTCATAAATTGGGGGTAGTCCAAGCGAAATGCGAGTAGATACTCATGTCCCCAATCGGGTTTAGGTGTCCCCGATCGGGGATGTAAGTTTCTAGGTGTAGTTGCTTCATCTTCCCTCTTTTATGCTTCCCCATGTGTGCAAACCCGATAGAGGATGTGTATCTTACTCCGGAAGTTTTCTTGGAGTGTTTATCTTTTACTTCCCTTGACTTTCATGTGCCCTACGATATAGAGGATAATGCTAGGGGACGCATAGTCTCTTCATTTTGAGCCTTCGTTTGATCAAATTCCTTTTTCCGGAGGAGCCAATGCTACCATGCTACTATCATTTTGACCAAGACTTGCTTCTCATAGCTCCGAGTGTCGAGATGAGTGCCAAAAAGGCAGGAGAAGTCGCAGAAAATTGCTTTATTCCTATAAGACAAGACAAAACACACAAAGCTACTACAACACGGGATTAGCTCACAAAACCACTATAAATAGTGAAAATAACATGTAAAACTGGGCTAAACGAGGGGATAAAATCGCACAAATATTACACTTATCAAATTCTCCCAAGCGAAACCCTTACTTGTTCTCAGCAAGCAACAAAACATGAAGATAAGGGGAAAAAGCAGCATTATTATACCATCAGAATGCCAATCCCAACATAAAGCTATAACTACCACAATGAACCAAATCCCGAAACAAAGTAGGCATAAGAATAGTACAAAACATAGTTGAGATTTACATAACGACGTAGCATAAGGGAATTCAACTGAAGCTTTTCAACTTTTGCATGATCTCTTGACAAATGGACTCTCGCGGTATACTCAAGCTCTCTTTTATTGTGAAGGGTGATTTATATATATAAGTATGAATGAGACACTCACCTATCTATGACTCATAAAAATATGCCTGTAGTCTAGTATAGTAAGTGCAACAGGAGTTAATCCCTCATCTAACCAAGGTCCAGCAGCTCATCTCAACAACAAGAACAACCAGAACAGGTCCAACCCCTCAGAAAACAGTCCAGACCAAGTCTAGTTTCAGGCCAGATATCATGAGGCACCTATCCAGTCAGTGTAACACCCGGAAATGTACCCTATTTTTCTAGTAGAAATATTTTACGAAATCTTTTCAGCAAATTTAAGTTTTAATTTAGAATTTAAAGTTTCGAGTCGAATTTAGAAATTCCGAGTTCGTATTTGGAATTTCCGCGAGATTCCATGAGAATTCCGTCTTAAGGCGTCTTTGACTTTTCTTGACTTTTGAGTCGTCTTTGACTTTTCTTGACTTTTGAGTCGTCTTTGACTTTTCTTGACTTTTGAATCGTCTTTGACTTTCGTTGACTTTTCCGACTCACCCTTTACTTATACTCTCTCATACTCCCTAAACCTAATTCATTTCCACACAACTCAATCTTCTTCTTCCTCACCTTAAACACCAAAAACCTTGCCTCCTTTTTGATCCGTCTTCAAATCGTCGCTATCCTTCGTTACTCGCTTCAAATTCACGTAAGTTCGTCTATTCTTCCCCTCTTAGCTTCCTCTATCCGTATTGGTAATAAAATTACCGTCTTTCTCGCTTTTTAAATTATCCGTCTTTCTCAAGGTGAAGTATATTCATCTTATATTGCCTAATTGTAGGTGGAGACTACTAGGAAAGCTTAGTAATCGATTAAAGAAGCGTAAAGGTAACGGTGAAGGGTTACTCGGTATCATTTACGTGTTTTACATGCTTTATATGCTAGGATTCGTATTTAGAATACGATAAGTAAGTTAGGAATTATGTTATGGATAATGATTGTTGTTGTTTGATGATTGTTGATGAGGAATATTGATTGT
>JAIUZE010031164.1:0-12485 GCA_022085475.1 Heliosperma pusillum | reverse complement strand
CTCGTAGTGATGAGGCCGTTTTTGTTGGATATTCGGATCGTAGTAAGACTTATAAAGTGTACAATAAACGAACTATGAAAATGGAAGAAAGTGTACATGTCATTTTTGATGAGTCAAATCTTTTTTATTCTAATGAACAGGAAGAGGATGATGAAGATGAGGACTTTGAGCTTGGAATGATTCGACATGACATGGATGAAGTACATAACGAGGAAGAGACCATTTCACAGTTGAATCCACTGTTAAATGGTGAAACGGGTCAAAATTCAAGGGGAATGAATCCACTTTCTGACCAAAATGAGGCTAGTACATCCAGGGGGAATGGGGAACCACATGAACTGAATAAATAACCAGAAACGAACCCCCATTCAAACTCACCAAATGAACCAGATGTCACTGTGGAACCCACTGTGACATCAGAACCCGAAAATGCCTCAAGCTCACAAATCGTACCTAGAAAGTGGAAGCACCAATCATCTCACCCCTTCTCAAACTTAACCAGTGACCTGAACTCGGGAAGAAAGACAAGAGAATCCCTCAATGATTTCTTTGCATTTCATGCGTTCCTCTCACAAACTGAACCGACAAATATCACCATGGCCCTTGGAGATGCAAATTGGGTGATAGAGATGCAAGAGGAACTTAATCAATTCAAGAGGAATGAGGGTACTCGGATGCGGATTACGCCGGAAGCGTCGTTGATAGAAAGAGCACGTCCGGAATTGCAACTTTCTTGGGTCCTTGTTTAATTTCATGGGCTTCAAAGAAACAAAACACCGTCGCTCTTTCCACCGCCGAAAGCGAGTATGTTAGTGCCGCATTGTGTTGCGCACAAATTCTATGGGTTCGACAACAATTGAAAGACTATGGTATTGTATTCGATTCCACTCTTATTTTTTGTGATAATACAATTGCCATTAAAATTTCTAAGAACCCGATACAACACTCAAGGACTAAACACATTGACATAAGACATCACTTTTTACGTGATCATGTGGAAAAAGGTCAAATCCGTCTTAACTTTTGTAGAACCGAAAATCAAATTGCCAATATTTTTACAAAACCGCTTGAAAGAGAACAACTCATAAAACTTCGGTTGGAAATTGGTTTGTTGGATTGCGCATAATTCTATGAGTAGACGATTTGCCTCAATGATTGATTACAGTGGTTGATACATTTTAATGTGTACATATTTGATTAAGTGTGTTTTATTAACCATGTTTGAATGTTAATTAACAAGTATTATCCTTTGTGTAATAATGTGACATGCATAGAGCCAACAAAACAGCTCACCAAAATATCACATCATCTTTACTCCTTCTTCATGCCTTAACCATCCCACATATAACCTCCCTCATACCTTCCATAACACTTACCTTTCTATTTGAAATAATGCCTCCCAAGAAAGCCCAAATCAAAACTGTCAAACAAATTCGGGATTCGTTCAAACCAAAGCCAACGACATCCGGTACATGTTGGTTGTTATGTGATTATCAATGAAGTTGTAGAGAACATTGAGAAAGAAATGGAGGAAAATGAAAAAGTGTTTTGGAGAAGAAGAAAACGAAGTGGAAAGTGAGAAGGGAATCGAAACGGTAACCGAAAAAGGAGATGGAGAAAAGGAGATTGTTAAGGAAAAAGAAGTTGAATTTGAAAAAAAAAAAAAAAAGGTGAAATAAAGATTGAGAAAAACAAATGAAAAGGAAAAAAACCGAGTTGAATGAGGAACAAATCAAGGAGTTGAATGATTTTTTTTATGACGATTTGTTCAATAATGGTGACAAAATCGAATCGAAAGCAAAAATTTGTCAAAAGAGAAGTGTGACGTTGGGAAAAGCAAAGAGGTAGTGGAAGTTCGGATGGAAAATACGGAGTTGAAGACTATTCTTACCGATCTTCCCAAAGCCGGGAAAACCGATAATGGATATGATGATGAGGACGATGACATGTCCTAGACCTCTTGGCCCTACTCTCTTCTTAACCTATCCTTTTGCCTAACCAAGCCTTATATTATTTTGCTCATGGCTTTATGTTTGTTATGTTGTTACATGAACTTGGTAGTATTTGTTTAATTTTCTTGAACTATGTGGTTTGTAAACTAACTTTGTTACTTTATTGCATTAGATTGTTATTCTTCCTACTTGATGATGTCAAGAGGGGGAAGTTGTTAAAATTGTGTGCATGTGTGATCCAATAACTCTTAGGCTTGCGTTCACCGTAAGTATGTTAGCTTAGCGATTTGAAATTCTACTTAAGTTTGTATAGACTTGACCAAAGTACCTTGACCATGTATGCGTCTTATCTTGATCATGTTTTGACTTGTGATATGTTTAGACTTGTGAACCTTGACCATAGATTGAGGGGGAAGAACACATTCAATTTTATTTGTCTTGCCATCATCAAAGGGGGAAATTGTTGAGACCATTTCTAAATTAGATTGGTTGATGATGCCTTAAGACAAATTAATCTTATTGTTAATATAATGTGTGCCTCTTAAGTTTTAATCTTATAGCTATGGAAGCTCAACTAATCGTTCAAGGTTGCACAAGAAGATCAAGAGATGAAGATCGTCATTGTTATAGTCATAGTGTTGTATAAGAGATCATTAAACTCGATTCATGCTAAGTACTTCAAAACTGACAGTGACATGTCACTGTGGTTTCTGGCTCTTAAATATTTCGAAAATATTTAACTCTTGAAAATAGTTTTCCAAACTTTTGATCAACATTTTACATTGCTAAATATTCTGGTTTGATCTTTATAAATGAAAGAAAGCTTTGGTTGTCTTGGAGAAGAGGTAGCTTGCACAAAAAGACACTTGCCAAAAATGGGTTGTTTACTTTCTCTATATTTGGTCACTACCATTTATGCTCTTTCTTGTTGAAAAAACTACCCTTATTTGTCTTAAGTGTGGCTGCAAAATTGAGTTACTTGTGCATTCATTTTGCTTGCATAAGGGGTCATGGTTTTCATGTGCCTCAAGTAACCACCTTTATTGTTGTACAAGCTACAATTGTTTAATATTTTCTAACACTTGTACTACATTGTAGTGTGTTATTTTTAGTGTGTAGTATACTCTACTCTACATTATAAATACCACACTTATTTCATTTGAACAAGTGTGCAACAACAAAATATTTTCAAGCTTAAAAGACTTTGAGTTTTTATTGAGTAATTATCTTTGCAAAAATCATTTAACATTTCATACTTAATTGTTTTGCAAAATATTTTTCTTAAGTCTTTTACAAAGAGCTAGTTCGTTGTAACAAAGCATGTATTGTGTTCGATGATCTCGTGTTAGTACTTAATCGTTTTCTCCACCGTTCATTTTGTGAACATTTTGAGAAACACAAGTCTTGTAACAAACGAGTAGAACAAGTCTTAAGATAGAGTTATCTTGAGCAACTAGCAACTCGAAAGAGTTGGGGAAGTCTCTTGGCGGAGTAGTCTTGAGCAATAGCAACTCGAAAGAGTTGGGGAAGTCTCTTAGCGGAGTAGCTTTGAGCATAAGTCTTGGTGCGGAGTAGCATTGAGCAAATAGCAACCGGAGTAGGTTGGGGAGTTGTTTTATTATTCGGGGTCTTTGTTTGTATGAGTTTACGTCAAAGATGTTTAATAAGATAACGTTGGATGTAGGTCGCGGAGTAGTGACCGAACCAATTTAAAAAACATCCTTGAGTTTTGTCTATTTCGTTTTTAATATTTCCGCTGCACTCAGATTTCACTGTTGATTCCACTGTGACATTTACTGGCTGAATCGTTGTTGAATACTTCTAACTTTCTAGTTCGAAGTTGTCAACTTCTCCTTTCTTCTAAGTAGTGTCTTAGTGATCATAGAGTTTTTAAAGAAGCTTTAATTAAGCTTAAAATTTTAAATAGACACCTAATTCACCCCCTCCCCCTCTTAGGTGATCTCGCCCTTGACTCTTCACTCTAGGATGACAAGAGGGTACTCTCTCCGTCTCGGTCATTTGTCGTCTTGTTTTTTTCTTGGGTGTCTCGGTTATTTGTTGTTCTTTCTTTCTATATTAGAATGATATTCTATGAGTAATTTAAATCCCTAATGTATATCACTTGTTATCCACTAAGTTGAACCACAAATTGTCCCCTACTCTTTCCTTCGTCTTTGTGCCAAAATGATAGGACAACAAATGACCATGATAAGAATCACAATAGTCAGTAGGAAATATTAACTTAACAACTGTATGAGAAATCTAAGTTTGGGGAGTAGGACTCGGTCCTCTACCCTTAACACGCCCTCGCAAAATGGATGAACGAAGAGCAAGGCTAATCTTGGAAAGGAGAAGAGATAGACGGTGTGGCGGAAAATGTTTGGTTAGTGTTGCTAATTGAACTCGCCTAGAGATATGAGTGACCATTAGTGCTCCTTGCTGAACCTGTTCACTGATAAAGAGGGAAAGGCGAGAGCAAGGTGATTAAAATCCTAACATCAAATATAATTTAACTTTTAAAAGTATATATTCTAAAATATGATTTACAAAATCTCGTTAACAAATTTTACAAGCATTATCATTCTGACTCTATCTACGATCTTGTGAATCAGGTGTCAGTGACAGAAGCAGTTGGACTGACAAAGGAAGCTCAGCAGTGCAGCAAGACGTCTCTCAGCAGAGCAGCAAGAAGCCGTTCCAGAAGCTTCTAGATCTTTCCTCTATTGTAACAAACTTTGACTAGAATGTAACAAACTTTGACTAGTTTGTTAGGATTGACTGAGTAGCTAGATGATTAGTGCTAGCATTGAATATTGTATTCATTCTTTCATAAGTTAATACAATACAAAATTTTATTACTCTCTTTTCTTACTCTGTTTTACTACTACATTCCTTTCGCATCAAGCTAGTTTTCTCTTCAACAATGGCGTCTCTAAGCTCCATTAATGGAAGCTCGATCGGTTAATCTGTCCAATTTCACATGGTATCAGAGTAGGAATAGCCTGTTCTGTTTATCTTTGATAAATTCCGTAAAATTACTCTATTTTTTGTTCCTGTGTCTTCAATTTCTCAATATTTGTTTACTTCAATTTTCTTAAAACCAATCACATTTCATCTTTCAAATTCAATTCATTCATTATCAATATCACAAATGATGTTACTGCTACTGATGCTTCCTACAACAATCCTTATGATGATTCTTTGTTTTTGGCTAATTATGATTCACCTGGAATGGAATTAGGCACTACTAAGTTTTCTGGTAAAAACTTCATGTCATGGAGCAGATATGTAGTTATGGCGTTAGGAACCAAGCACGAGCAAGGTTTTGTATGAGGAGTTGTAACTATGCATGTACTAACTTCACCAAAGCATCAACAATGGATGAGAAGTGATTACATGGTGAGATGTTGGATATTGAACTCCATTATTTTTGAACTCAAGGAGAATTTCATGTCTTGTAAGTCTGCTAAATATCTTTGGACTGATCTATGTGAAAGGTATGGTCAACCTAATGCACCTTTGTTGTTTCAATTGAAGAAATAATTAAGAAATATTTCACAAGGAAATGACACTGTATTTGAATCTTTTACTAAACTGAAACGACACTGGGATGATATTGATGAATTGGAGGTTCTACGTGAGTGTAATTGTGGTGCAATGACAGCTTGTACATGTAATTTTTACAAAACAAATGCTTAATTTGTCATTAAGAGAGAAGGTTCTTAATTTTCTCATGGGATTGAGTGATGTATATGAGCATCCTAGGTCTATTATCCTTTCTATGGATCATATTCCACCTTTGAACGAGGTTTAATCCATCATTCAACAAATTGAAAGTTAGAAAATGATTTCTAACTTTGTTCATCCTTCCTAAGATGGCAGTGCCATGAATGCTTCTAGAAATGCTGGTCTAGCACCATGTAATGTGTGGAGAATACATGAGAAGAAGACTAAGACGGATGATAGCTGGTGCTCTAAATGTAACAGGAAAGGTCATAGTCCTGAGACCTGTTTGGTTAAGCATCCTAAATTAAAGGAAAACTTTATGTCTAGCTTTGCTGGTAGTGCAAGTAGTAGTCCTAGATATGCTCCGCAGGGATCACAATTTCATGCCTCTTTCTCTCAGTATTCTCCAAAGTCTATTCAAGGCTTTTCTTTACAGGACCAAGATGGTTTTGCTGCTTCTTCTCACAGTAAGCAATGTTTTATTCCTCATCAAACTGGTTCACCTTAAGTTCAACCTATTCAGCCTGTGCACTTTGATCCTGAAATGCTGACTGCCTTGTACAATCACATGGTGCAACTTGCTCAGGCAAGAAATGATTCTCCTCTTGACAATTCTGATGCTTTAGTCAATTTTGCAGGTGTAGTAGTACATGCGTGGGATGCCCTTACAGAGATTCATTAATATGCTTAAAATTTGACTAGTGCTTAAAGGGATTGCAAGTACTACTTGAAGGGTTTGGATTCCAAGTACCTAAGAGGGGGAATGGGGTAAATTAGGTACTACTTTAAAATTTTAAACTTAATCTTTATTGTTTAAAGAAAGTTGATTGTCCTTGAGAAGAATAAAGGGATACACCAAATGAATTGAGATATCAAGAGTGTATTACTTAAATAAAAAGTTGTTGTAAACTGAATGTGACAGTAAGTCTGATTGTTACTTGTTCGTCTTAGCAGATTAGGTAAAGGCTTCAGAACGAAGGTGACAGTATTTGAGACTGTAGCTTTAGAATATAACACGAAGTAAACGAGTAAAGTAAAATGCAGCGGAAATTAAATAGTCGAAAGATCAACACAAGAGTTTTGAATTGGTTCAGTCAATTAAAAGGCCTACATCCAATCTTCTTCTTATTGATTCAATTAAGTAATCTACTCTGAATACCTAAGACCCTAACAATAAAAAGGACCAACAACCTACTCCGGTTGCGAAATGAGTTTAAGACTACCCCGTCTCAAACTCGACTCTTTATCTAAGAAAGTTACAAGATCAAATTCCCTGGTTTTGTTATTGTGAAAAGAACGGAGGCGAATTCATTAAGATCTAACAATTCTAGATAAAATAGTACAATACTTAAGGCAACAGTTGTCATGTATGAGACTTTTGATGACTTTGAAGAAATTTTGCAAAGATTAAAAGCTTAAAACTTTGAAGACAATTTGCAATGAGATGTGTTTGTTTTCTCTGGAAAGACTTAAGGAAATGAGAGATGAGTGCTCTCTTATTTATAGAGGAAGAAATGATTTGAAAATGATTAAAGAAATGCCTTGAGAGAGTTCACTCTCAAGCATGTGAGTAAAATGGATGTTCTTTGACTAGGGTTTTCATAAGTGACAAAATATCAAAGACACGGGGAAGGGTTGGCTGCTCAAGAAATCGGAAAAAAAAGTTTTACCCTTTGATTTTCCAAGGGTGAAAATCATAAGATGACAAACACTTTAAGAGACAAACCAAGTTTTGCTTTTTTGTGAAGAAAAGATTGTCTATCCAATTTTAATGAAGAAGCTTTTCAAAAAGATTCATTCTCATGCCTTTTCAAAGAAGTTTCAAATCATTTCAGAACAATTGAAATTCTTTTCCAAGTGAAATCGATTGAAGCTTTCAAATTTGAATGATTAAAGAATGTCAGACATAAGCAACAGTTGTGCTCACTGTTTCTGAACAGAAACAGATGAGGCAATGGTTGCAACGACTGTTGCAGTTGTAAGTATCATACTCATCTATCTTTACAGTTAGATGACTCATTACAACTCGACTTACTTGGCATTCAACACTTCATCAACACTTCAACAACACTTCAACAAATCTAGCTTGGAGATTCATAATTGATTAAATCTTGCTTGGAGATTCATAATTTTCCAGAAAACTTAACTAAGAGGCACATATTAATTAGGCATGTCATCATCAACAAACTAGCTCAACATTACTCATATCAATAAAGTGCAATTTCTTATCTAGTTATTCATGTACAAGAACTCAAAAGTAAAGTGTGCTTGACTGAGAGTAGTCTAAGGATGGATGACCTATTGGGAAGGTTTCCGGGATGTGCATGAGTGAGGAAAAAATGCGCTGGAAAGGACTCGTGTTGATCTGTGGGCCGTGTACACAGCCTGAAAAGCTACCGTGAGTGACCGCTCCCGACCAAGGGTTTGGGCCGGGGTGTTACAAGTGGTATCAGAGCAACCCTGCGACCGTGCGATGAGCATGTGGTCCGAAGTACCCGGGTCATCCACCTCATTGCGTTCTTCAATTGGGGTGAGTAATACACCATGCGTGGGGTGCCCTCGAAGATATTCATTGATACGCTTAAATTATGACTAGTGCTTAAAGGGATTGCAAGTACTACCCATATCAACAAAGTGCACTTTTTTTTCTGGTTACCCATGTAAAAGAACTCAAAAGTTAAACGTCTTTGACTGAGAGTAGTCTTAGGATGGGTTTTAAGAATTATTATTTAATTCTCTGTTATGTGGACCTAATTAACGATATAGTCACCTTAATTAAATAACGGTTAAATATATTGTTTCGAGTTTTTAATAGGAGTCCTAGTTTAAGTGGATTACGGTTTATGGTTACAGGCCATTAACATATCAGGCCCACTTATTATATTAAGCCCCTCCTGCCACCTCTCTATATAAGCACACCTGTTTGTGCTTTAACCTAATTCATTCATATTAAGAAACACACATAAAGAAAGTGAATTAGAGAATAAGGAAGGCAGGAGAAGGCAAAGCAATAAGGGTTTGTTCTTTATCTTTCTCAAGTGATTTTGTTATCAGATCTGATGGCTGCACCACGTAAGTATCTCTCAGTAATTATCGGTTTAATCAAGATCCAATAATTTATGTTTACATGTGGTATCAGAGCAGGATTGTGATTATAGTTGTAATTCTGATTAATGTTTTAATTATGTTTTTATGAATGAATTTAATGCTTTAATCATGATGTTGTAATATTCATTCATAATTGATTGTATACCCTTATGATAAATATCGTATCCTTATATCATGATCGTTTCCGCTGCCCTAATCGAGTTATTTCGTTTTTATTTGATTCATGATGATTATTACATGTTTTATGATGACTATTTGCGCTGCCCTAATTCGATTTGTATGATTTATTATGATTATTATGCGTATGAATATCGTATGAACTATACCATACTTGATCGAGCTAATGCTTCACTCGATCGAGATGGTTTATTCATGTTATTGCTCGATCGAGCTAACGCTTTACTCGATCGAGGCCTTTTTGCCTTGTTGTTGCTCGATCGAGCTAATGATGTGCTCGATCAAGTGGTTCTGTTTTGCCTTGTTGCTCGATCGAGATGATGATGTACTCGATCGAGTGGTTCCGTTTTGTCTTGTTCTCGATCGAGCTAAAATTTTTCTCGATCAAGGTGTTTTGTTTATTTTCTACTCGATCGAGCTGTTGTTTTACGCGGTCGAGGTCTTCCCGTGCTGTTTCGATACTTATTGTTTGTTTTTATTGTATGCTCGTATAATATTATGTTATTATGCTTATAGAATCAATTTAAATTATCATATTTTATGTAAGCATACATTCTTATTGTATATTAATTATATCTTATGTATCGATTAAAGGAGACCTTCGCATTATGACGAGTTGAAATTCACCACACTGATTTCATCTCGTACGCGATCAGATCTCATAATGTAATTAAATTGGGCATTCACATTATGTTGATGTTCACCACAGTGGACTCAAATTATGCAGTGAGTATCCGACTAAACATCTAATGGGGTGAAATAACTCGTATTAAGGTTTTACCCACAGGTAACCTGACATTAAAGTGAAACACTCATTAAAGAGAGTATACTTGATTATGTAATTAAGCATGCGTAGGTTGTCCACAGATACTGCACTTGCTTAATGAATGTTTATGAGTTACTCAATTAAGTTTCAAGTCTTAGTCATAATTGCTATTGTGTGATAAACTCAAAGCCTAATGTTCTGAGCATTGTTCATAATGAAGTACCGTTGAAAAGCTCCCTCAATAACTGTGTCCAAGCAGTGCCACAACTTGATGGTACTAATTACTAAGAATGGAAGGAGCATCTCGAGTTCTATTTAGGTATTCTTGAACTTGATCAGGTGCTTAATGGTACAACTTTTGCTGAACCAGCTTCTGATGCGAGTAAAGAAGTACTTGATGAGTATAACTGGTGGAAGAAATGTGACAGTCTTTGCTTAAAGTTTTTACGACTTACCACTGCACCAAACGTTAAGTCCTCCATTTCGGAGACAGGCTGTACTACAGCCAGTAGGTACATGGAAATCATTAAGGAACGCTTTCAGACTACCGATAAAGCGGTAGCTGGAAGACTTATGTCTGAACTTACCACTGCTAAGTATAATGAGAATGTGACCAACATGCAGCAACATATGCTGCATATGACGAAGTTGGCTGCTAAGTTGGGAAAACTGGGCATAAAAGTTGAGGATCCGTTCCTTGCCCAGTTTATAATCAACTCTCTGCCAGATAAGTTTGATGCTTTTCACCTTCATTACAACACCGTTAAAGAAATTTGGAGTGTTAATGAATTGACCAATAAACTGGTTCAGGAAGCAGCAAGAATCAAACAGAAAGATGAGGCTGATGCCTCAAGTAAGAATGGTGGTTTACCCCAGGCACATCATGTGCATCATTTAAGCGGGAAATCTAAAGGTAAGTTTGGAAACAGGAAGGGCATTAAGCCAAGCCCTTCTGATAAACCGTCTGCATCTGGCTTAAAGAAGGAAATTAAGAAGCAGGAAAGTTGCTTTTTCTGTAGAAAACCCGGGCACTTTCAGCAAGACTGCATAAAGCGTAAGAATTGGTTCGAAAAGAAGGGTAACCCATTGGCTTTAGTGTGTTTCGAATCAAATTATGTTGAAGTTCCTTCTAACACTTGGTAGCTAGATACAGGCTCTAATGTACACATTTCGAATTCCTTGTAGGGATTCGTTACGACAAGAACCATAAATCCAAATGAGGCCTCCTTATAAATGGGGAATAAAGAAAAAGCCTCAGTAGAAGCCATTTGAAGGTTTAGCTTGAAATTAAGCACTGGATTTAAGTTGATTTTGGAGGATACACTTTATGTTCTCTCCTTCGGACGCAATTTAATTTCAGTTTCTAAGTTAGATAACAATGGTTTTAAATTATGTTTTGGACAAGGTTGTTTCAGTATGTATCGTGACAATATTTTTGTTGGTTCTGGGATTTTAAAAAACGGATTGTATCGAATTTATTTAGATAAATTGTTTTCAGAATCTCTTTGTGTTTCTCATAATGTTTCTCTGCATAATAATGTTGGTTCGAAATGTGGAAGATCTAATGAAAGTTCCTCCTTCTTGTGGCATAAACGTTTGGCCCATATTTCAAGAGAAAGAATGAACATATTGGTTAAAAAACAATATGTTACCTTCTCTTGATTTTACGGATTTTGGGACGTGTGTGGAATGCATTAAAGGTAAGCAAACCAAACAAACCAAGAAAGGGTCCACAAGAAGCACTGCTCTATTAGAAATTATACATACAGACATTTGTGGTCCATTTGATGTTCCGTCCATGAGCGGAGAGAAATATTTCATCACCTTTATCGATTATTATTCACGTTATTGTTATCTGTACCTTTTGCATGAAAAATCTCAATCAGTAAACGCTTTAGAGGTTTACAGTAAGGAGGTGGAAAGGCAATTGGGAAAGAAAGTGAAAATCATAAGGTCAGATAGAGGTGGTGAATATTATGGCAAATATGATGAATCAGGACAACATCCTGGTCCCTTTGCAAAACTCCTTGAAAGTTTGGGTATTGTCCCTCAGTACACAAATCCTGGTTCTCCATGGATGAATGGTGTAGCTGAGAGACGTAATCGAACCCTATTAGAGGCTGTGAGGACAATGATTAGTAATACCAACTTACCCATGAAATTGTGGATGCATGCCCTTATGACTGCTGTGTATGTTGGAAACCGGGTTCCCAGTAAGGCAGTTTCAAAGACACCATTGGAACTGTGGAAAGGGTGGAAACCGAGCCTTCAACATTTGCATGTAAGGGGATGCCCAGCAGAGGCACGCATTTATAATCCACAAGAAAGGAAACTCGATCAAAGAACCATTAGTGGGTTCTTTATCGGCTATCCAGAAAAGTCTAAAGGGTATAGGTTTTACTGTCCTACACACAAAACAAGAATTGTGGAAACCGGAAATGCCAAATTCCTTGAGAATGGCGAAGTTAGTGGGAGTGATCAGGTAAGTGATGTCATAGTCAATGAAGTTAGGGTGGCAATTCCAACTTCTTTGCCCCCAATTTCAATTGATGAAGTTCCACATAAGGATAATATTGACCCAGTCAATACTGTGGAACCTAACGTTGATGAACCTCCACTCCAGAATGATAACGTTGCCACTGAAATTGTTGATACAGCTCCTGAAATAGTATTAAGAAGGTCCACAAGACCTAGAAAGCCAAATACTTCAGCTGACTATGTATATTTACAACAATGTGAATCTGACATTGGTATTG
>JAIUZE010031161.1:0-19939 GCA_022085475.1 Heliosperma pusillum | reverse complement strand
TGCTTGCATGGATGGCTTTTTGGCTATGATATTTTGGGGTTCGGGTGTGAGCTAGCGGGCGTTGTCCCTGGCAGTTTCACCTCTAGACGATTTTAGCTAGTTTTGCTAAACACTTGTTCTTTGCTAACATTTAAGAGACCCCGTCTCTTTGTTGTATTTCCGTACTTAGTTGTAACATTTTGACACTCCTCGTTTTATTTAACTTGCCTGTATAAAAGTTTTTAAAACTACCTATTTCCGCAATATAATTCACATGCTTGTTTGTTTTATATTTCCCCTTCGCGAGGGTGTCACACTTGCCTCAAATTTATCTTTGAAACATTTTTAATTGTTCATCCATGCAAATTTCGATCTTAAAATCAATTTACATTGAAGAGGTCGTACTTCTTCAAGTAAAATTTACCAGGTCACATACCTGACCATCATGCATGGAGTCCATTACGAATCACATGACTCTAAGCCATAGCAAGAAGTTAGGACTAGAAACAGTCTTTTATAAGTCACAGATTAGAATTCATCGCTATTAAGGAGTGATAAAATTCCACCTGACCTCTTAGGTTCCGAAGAAACAACTACTGAACAAGCAATGAGGAAACTTTTTCCGGACCATATGCTTAGTTTGTGGCTCTTGAAACATTTTCTCCCACTCTGTCTTATCAAGAAATAATCGTATTTTTATTGAAAGACAGCATCACGAGTCACAAACGCTTTGTTCTCGTGGTCAATGTGGGATTATTGAGCACTTGTTTGATTCAAATAACTTATAAATTAGGTACGCTACCTACCCATATCGTATATAGAATGAAATCAGACTGTTTTAAATGTGTTTTAATATGGTGGGAAAAGAAATAGCTGACAAAAAATATTAAGATCCCAAGGTTAGTCAAATGACTCATTTTGACTTGACAAAGACAAAACCATATCGTATAAGGTTCTGTATCTCTCTTCAACAATACCTTATCTCATAATATATGTTAGAGAAGTTAACTCGTGAAACTATTTCACAATACTTTTGGCGAAAATCAAAGTCAATACTTAGATATTTACATTTACGATTTACTCGTAAGTCCTTGTCTAATACTCTTGGTGATTAACTACTTCACATTGAAGCTCTTTGAACTTTTCAAAGATTTCTCATAGCACCTCATTAAGTAGAATCAATTGTAATATCTACTTAAATCGTTGGTAAATAAAGTGAAATAGTCATAACCACCTCTGGTTGTGTTTCCTATTGGACCACGCATATTCAAATGTAATAGGGCCAATAACTCACTAGTTCGATTTCCTTTTAAATAAAAAGGGGACGAATCATCTTGCCTTGAATACAAGATTCGCACGCACCATAAGATTCAAAATCAGATGGTTTAGGGATAGTTGTCAATACTAGCCTTTTAATGTGCTACACAATCCAGAATTAAGATTAGATTAGGGTCACCAATTTTGAGCCTTTACAATCTATATGACAAGTAATTACTAGTTTAGGTCAAGAATATAATTACCTTTGATTGGTATGGGATAACCATTGACCAAGTATAGGCATAAAAAGATACAACGCTTGTTCTATTCACAAAAGTGAAACACTTGTGTCGTACACTAAAGTGGATACTATATTCTTTATTTAGAGGTCATGTACATAATAACGTTTATTAAAGTATACCTCTAAATCCAAAACTAGATTGATCACATTATAACTTTTATATGTCTCTATAGAAATAAAACTACAATAGTTATATTTCCCTTGTAGGTCGACATTTAATCATGGTTAGTCGTCGCACGAATCATTATTATATGCATTGAATACATTGATGAAAACCATAATGGGTATCTAATACCCAAAAAATTGCATTTAGCAAAATAAATGTCGATCATATAGATATTATGGGTGAAAATAGTACACCCAATTTCTAACTCTTTAGAAAACTTGGGGCAGATTCTTTTCTTGTGTCCTACACTGTAAAATAGAATCGTCAAAAGTTGGGTTCGACACCTTGCTTGGGTTTTGACTTTACTATTCAAAATAGACTTGCCTTTTTCCCTTGCCTTGTGCCAAACTCGTGCCAACCTACTCTTGAACCTCGTCTTAACAATTAAGAATATAAACATCATTCTTAGTGCTCCCACTCACTTTCATGAATCTCTACTTAGACAAGTATATTAGAATTATTGTGAAGACTATTCTTCATTTCATTCATGGTTTTACCTTCAAAAGGATAAACCTTTCATGAAGTGACTACGGTATTTGGTTATTCACGATTTTAAATAAATCGATTAACCTAGTCGTCCCAACTGATTTGGCCTCTTTTGAGGTAAGCCTCGATAAGGAGCATTATGACGACATACCAAAAATTAAAATATTTTTGTTGGAGCGAAAAGATTGATGTACCATTGTTATGAGAAGACGTCACTAAAAATCAAAACGTTTTTGACTAAGTGTGACTTATTCATTTACTCTTCATAAGAGACATTTGCAATGGTGAATATGAGGATCAAAAGATAAAATTCATTTTGTCTTTAGCTACGGTGGTTTAAACGGAGATCGCAATCAAAATGCTACCGTATAAAATAATGGAAACTCCTTTCCACGATTGAACGGATTTACAAGTTCGTAGAAGGATAAAATATTTGTCATTTGCGCGTATAAAATAAATATCAACGGAAAATAAACATTCATTGCTTAAATATAATTTACTTGTAAAACAATTTTAACAAGTCACTCATATAATGACCCCTCACAAAATTATATAAGTGATTCCAAGACCCATATTTAGACAAAAATAGTCATCGCATGCTACCTTTATCTAAAAATGGTAAGTCAATACTTGACTAATTCTACACTTAGAACTCTTGGTTGACGGATTTCTGTTAAATCCATCTCCTAGTCCCAAGATAACGCTTATCTCGTTGAGTCCAATCCAATTTTGGCTTGTGATCGCATCACCCTACTTACCCGAGGTAAAAAGGGACCCACGAGCGTGGTAGCCCTAATGAACACGGGGTTCATAGGTGCTTCAATTGGTAAGGCTAAATCTCAATTTTTAAAGTTATGTGAGAGGTCTTGTCAATTTTGTTATTAATTCCCTATAAGCGAACTAAGTCGGTGAATTTTGAATAACTTTGAATTGACAATCGAGAACTAAAGATGCATGTTGGCGATTTTGGCATGAGCGGAAAAATAAAGCAAGCAAATAATAAATCCTAGTATGGCCACCTAGCTAATCTAATTAACTAGTAGATTACAAAATCGGAAACCAACTCCTTGGCCCCTAGCCTCTTCATGGCACCGTCTTTTGGAACACCGACTTCGGGAATCTCCGTCTTCATAATAATTAATTACAAAAAGATACAAATAAAATTTCTATTATACATTTGATCTAAAAATGAAATTAAATTATTACAAACGGCGATACGAGATCGCAAATAAAATTACAACCGAATCGGTATTCCCGTACATTACGGGTAATACCGATTAAAATAATCTAGGCCATACTAGGTACAACTTGCATTAAAAATTAAATAAATGACATTCATTCATTCAAAAATAACAACATAAATAAAATGCTGTAAAAATCATGCCAAAATCGCCCTTAACACTTATCATGCTCATTCTAGCTCGGTTTTATGGATTTTATCAATTTTTAACCATTAAAAATCAATAATCAACACTTAAATCGTATTTAAGCTCAAACTAATTATCTAAACTGATTTAGAACTCAAATTTAGTCCCCACTAACTTTGTTTGTGTTTAATTAGTTCGAATTGATCGTATTTGCTAAATATTGAGGTTTAATCATAACATTTATGAAGTAAACCCAAAATAATATATAAAAATCATAAAAATTTGAAACCAAAAATTTTGTACATTCTGGAACATTTCCAGGAACTCTAAAAACCAGAAACATTTGCCCAAAAATTTTGAATAAATTTTATGAACAAATAACTTAATATTCAACGGTTTTATCAAATAAAAACCATTAAATATAGTAAAATAGTGAAAAAAATTATAAAATTTCACCAAGATGATATAAATAAGATTATAAAATGTACCAAAAATTTTCAAGACCAGAAAAGGACGTTTCAACTTTTATGATCATAATAATCTCACTTTATTGACTTTTATCTTATAAAAATCAATCATCATGCAAAACTTAATTAAAAGTCACGAAATTTTACATAAAGTATGTACAACATGCATGTGAGATCATATCAAAATTTCATGGCCAGAATCAACATGCAACTATTTTTACTTAACTTTTAACACAAAATATGCATATTAACATGATTTAAAGGGCATAAATCAAAATAAATAGCAAATTAATCCATAAAAGGGAGCTGCTTTTTGTCGCCCGTGAATTACTAATATCGCCCGAAATAAGACGTTGACTTTCCAATTCTACCCCTAGCCTATTTTATCTTATGAGTTTCCAATTATATTATTTCCAAACTTCATAACATGATTACATAACTTAAAAAATTTAAATTATGAACGAGGACAATTCACAAACGAGAAACGGGGTAATTTAATCGGACTCAATCGTACATTTTCTTCAGTTTTCGTTGACTATCTTCATTACCATCTTCAATATTTGTTTATTCCAACATGGACTGAATTTTCAACTATACTTTTGGGCTGAACTTTAGAACCGTAGCAGTGGAACCTTCGACTCAACTTTTGGACTTTGTTGCCGTCTCCATGCTGCTTCGATGACCGTTATGGGGTGGGAGGAGTGTTCGTGCGTGTCTGGACATCAACCATCGCATGTTCGTGTTTCCTAGACGACACAACCACCGGTAAGTCGTGTAGAACACATGACCTCTGCATGGCAATGTCGTGTACTTGACACGTCTACTCCATGGCTGCATCATGTACTTTACACGACCTACGCACGGCGGCGTCATCTGACTTACACGAGAGCTCCAAGGTGAAGTTGTGTACCCTACACAAATCCTATACGTTTTTGGTTGGGTTCCTCATACTAATTAAAGATTGTTGTATGCTCATTTATCTTAGTTGTTGCTGTCGTCTTGTCGTTTATCGTTGTCGTTGCCGCCGCCGCAGCCGCTGCCGCGTCAATGTCAAGTGGTTATGAAATTTAGTCCGGTGGAGAAGCAGGTTGATAATTTGTTAGCAATAGAGTGTTGACTTTAGAAGGGTAATTAAGGAGATGTGTTGATTGTTTGAGGGTAATTTAGTAATTTAAACGGGCGATATTAATAATTTTCGGGCGACAAAAAGAAAAAGTTCCATAAAATCACCAAATTTGACCACAACCATTTTGAGGTCAGTAGGTATGCATGCAAATCGAAAATTTCGTGCAAACCATCTTTGAACACAAATTTTCAATTTTACCCATGTTATCGTATAACTCGATTTTAATGCCTAAAATCGACATGCATGTAACAATTGAGCTCTGATACCACATGAAAGTCCTAGACCTCTAATTAGACTCCTCTAATTAGTTCATTAACTTACATTAAGTTAATGATTTAGGATCTAGTTATCATGCATGCAAATATAAAAGCATAAAAGAAAAGATAAGACGAAAACATCCTTACACTGGGAATTTTTGGTTCAATATGGGCACAATAAGAACTCCTTCTTATTGTTCTTGAGCATGAAATTGATAGATGATCCTCCATAAAACAACCTCCAAAGTAGAAGGTCTCCTTCTAGTTGCACCCAAGATTAAACCCAAATAATCTTACCGTATTATTAACTAGATAATAAGTAAGATAAATACTACTAATATTATTGTATTACTACACTAGTAATATGTAGAGAATATTAGTGTATAAGAGAGTTTAGAGAGAAGTTGAGTTTAGAAAGAGAAGTGGAAAAATAAGCAAAATGAAGTGATTCAAAATTGAACAACAATTGTTCAATATCAAGGCCTAATGGCCGGTCACTATAAGCCATATATGGCTCTTATTTTGCTTATTTTAGTCACATGCAAAAGACTTTGAGTGTTGATAGTAATTGTAATGATAGTTGTGTCATAACAAGTCATTATCATGTGATGGAGTGTGGTAGTAGTAGAGAATAAACACTATTGTTCTCCACTTGAAGATCCGGCCTCCACATGTGAAATGTGGTCCATTTTGATTTTTGATATTTGTCCCACAAATACTTATAATCATATGCTTAATTATCTTGTATGTATAATTAAGTGTTAATTTGATCAAATAACAATTTTATAACTCAAATTAATAATCAATATACACTCAACTTTTAAGTGATATTTAACCATTATATCAATATATAATGTGTCCCACAATGTCCAGTTAATTTATTTTACAACCCTTTGTAAATATAATTAACTAATTACCTCTACCTCAAAATATATGCATAACCTCAACTAATTTAATGAATTAACGATTAATCATTAAATTAAATCTTATTTAATCGTATTAAAATAAGACGTAAAATTTATTCAGTCCGTTATCGTATAATTGACTAATAAACTTAAGTGGAATGAGTTCGCAACTCAATTTCCAATAAATAACTCTCGTAACTAAACGTACATATCAAATATATGTAATGCTCTAATTAAACTGTATCGTATACAAATAATTAGTATTCTATTTGGGTCTCATCATATAGGTGTGACCTAAAAGGGATCAGTTGATTACCGCCGTCATACGACAATAACGTCAAACTCTAGTCAGCCAAGCGTTACCGATTTACGTTAATCAACTGACGTGGAGTATCAAAATATACTAATCATGCCACGTATATTCCAAATGAGATTTATTATATAAATGCACTATTGTGGAGGACACTTACTCCAACACCTTCTACATTAGGGAGAGTTCTCATGGACATAGATCTTGAACCTTCTTCTTCCCGTGCAGGAGAAGATATACCAGCCGAGGTGGCACAGGATACCGGGTTGGCTGAGGACGACGTTCCGAGGAGGATTACCATGGGGCGAGGTGGACACCATCTGGAGGGTGCACCTGAGTGGGCTGAGAAATGGGATGGTAGACATCTCATTTATGCAGCGGAGAGCCACCTGTCTTACAGGACGGTACAGAGCATGATAAGCCTTTGTGTTTGCTTTTCATTTTCCGTATCCAATTGCCACTTCTTTTATTATATAAAGTGCTAAATGACTCTCTTTATTTAAATTGAAGGAGGCTAGGAACATGAGGTCATTTTATGGTTATAAGACCATGATGCAGGCGTACGAGAATCTGACCGAGGATGAGAAGACCCTCATTGGGGGAGGAGCTTTTGGAGAGTTGGTCCGATAATGGAGGTCGATCAGGGCGATGAAGATTCAGGCTAACCTTTGCCTGATTCGGGCCTTATTGGAGCGTTACTGGGATACGACTTAGACCTTCTATATGCTTTTTGGGGAGGTCGGAGTCACCTTGGAGGATTACGCCATGATTTCTGGTTTGCCGTGTGGAGAGGAGAGCTTAGAGTGGTCGTCAGTGGCCATGAGGGTTGACTCGGAGGAGGCGAGACAGGTGATAGGTTGGAACCTATCGGCAGGGGCGGCTGCTCTACCTGGGTTGGTGTCGAGCTCGTATGTTGGAGACTACTTTGCTGGTAGGACTCCGACGAGAGTGAGGATAGGAGGAGAGATGGTGGCTCCTCCTTCTTGTACAGCAGAGCATAGGGCTCGGCTTTGGTTGTGGTGGTTCTTATCTTTGATTTACTTCAGAGACAAGGGGGAGAGGCTATCGACGAAGCCTCTTCCTTTCCTTTATGATTTGCGTAGCCCGGATTGCTAGGTCTGGGTTACTCCTGGCTTTGCGGTCCGTACTCGTTACATAAGGGCCATGGTCAGGCCGGAGCTGATGGAGAAGGGGACTTCTCCTGCTACAGTCGGCCCTGGACTTTTGCTGGAGGTATGAACCTTCCTTTGAACCTTATTGAAAGATCAATAATTTTGTTTTGCATTGAAAGATCAATATTTGATGTTGATGCTGTTATTACCCTTTTTGCAGGCGTGGGTGTACTCCTACTTTTCGGGTTTCACGCCCTAGAGGACGGAGCCTAAGCCGAGGGACGTACCTAGTTGTGAGGGACTGTGGTGTGCTGTAAGAAGAGTCAGCGTTCTTCTTATGATGTTTGTAGGAGGGGCGTGAATGTACTGCAGCTTGAGCACGTAAGTATCTCCGACTGTTTTCTTTTCTGTCTTTTATTTTGGAGAAAGATCATAAGGAATGATCCTTTTTCTATTCATCGAACTAGAATTGGATCATAAGAATGACCTGTTCCTTTCTTTGTCTTAGTGGGTTTTTCAGGCCTTGGGTTAACTACCCGAACGCACCTGCTTTCGTGGCTGAGGTCCTAAGTCCTAGGAGCTCGAGTCGGTTTCTGTTGAGGACGCCCATGGGACATATGTGGTACTAGGGCGAGCGTTTGACTCGTCAGTGCTTTTACGGTCCCCATCGATCCTCCAGGGTCGATGTTTAGGGAGCCTTCTGATGCTGAGAGAGAGGTTGACCGGCTGGCGTGAGTGGAGACGCCCTCCTTCTTCCTGGCAAGGATTACCCAGGGTTTGTTCGTCGGAGATTGGCGTACTGGCCGATTGTGGTAAGCATTGCTTGCTTCTTGTTGCATTGAATTTTGAGATTTGATAAGTTAATTGTTGATGAATCATTTGATCTTTTCAGGAGATCGAGGTAGCGGGCGTCAAGCCCCCAGCTTACCCCGAGGTGCTTGAGTACACGGATGCGGCTGGCTCCATGATGATTTCAGAGCTTCGTGAGTTCAGCACGGCGGTGACCGATGCTGGTTTGGAGGAGTGGGAGCACCTTATGAGGAGGGTGAGCTTCCTATCCATAATAATAGAAAGGTTAACCGCGAGGTTCCATATCTAGGGGGTCGCGTCGTCTTGCAAGTAAGAATTCTTCCTTTCTCTTTTTTTCTTTTCCTCGTTTTTGTTCTCTTTTTTTTGTCTTTCTCTATTTTTTTTCGTTTTTTTTTATTTTTTTATTTTTTTGTTGTTTTTTTGTTTTTTTGACATTATTGCTTGCTTGCTCCAAATATGGTTGATGGAGCGCCTGCGATTGATTGAACCCCCTGTTAATGTTCAAGGATATCGTGCTCGGTCCATTACCATGCGTTCTTTATATGGTTGACTTCGCAAGGATTCCCAAATACTGGGAAAACAAGCTAAAAGGTGAAGGCGGCCCATTGATCCGATAGACTATGCCATGGTGGCATCTTAGGATAGTTACTAGGTCATGTTCCTTAGACCAAACTCGGTCACTTCGTATTCCTGGCTTGGAATTCAAGGTATGTATTTTTCCGAAAAGACCGGTGAGGCAAGTGGGCCTTAGGCAGAGGATCCCTGAAATTTGACATTGTTCCCCAGGATGCCTTGGATCATACCGCAAAGTCTTGTAGGGAATGGGCCGCGAGATGGGTACAAAGGAATATGTGGTTCATACCTGTTCCTGTTGGCTCCCTATGGATATCTGACTCGTACGTGAGGTGGAGGAAGGCTACTACTCCGGAAGAGCGCGAGAAACTAAGAAAGTGCGAGCCTGTGGATTGCAAGATTTATGAATCTGGTATGGATAGGTCGAAATATCTGACGGAAGGGGAGGAAGAAGCCGAATTCCTAGTCATGCATCCAGCAAAGAGGTCGAGAACTATTCCTTCTGCGAGGGTAGTGATTGATAGATACGGTAAGGCTAGACCTCGAGAAAGACCCTTGGTGATTAGGTCTGAGGTGACGGAGGAACGCCTGGCTCGCGGTCGAGATAAAAATTGTGAGAAAGGTGACAAAGGCAACGGGAAGATGAAAGAATAGCCTTAGTCAGCTTTTTATTATGTAGTATTAGTATTATTTTGAGTTGTACTAAAAGATGGGATTTTTAGAATCCTAGCTTAGCTTTATATTCAGCGTTTCTTTATATATGAAATATTATTATTATTATTATTTTATTTTTTTGGATAATAATAAAGATTGAGTGAGTTAAGAAACTAATGAATTTTTTATTTTTTATTATTCTTGTCGAATTACAAGTGAAAATGCAAATGTTCTTCTATTCACATTTTGAAATAAAAGCTGGGTTGAATCCTGTGAAGGATTGCCTACGTATTTATTAAAAAATGAAATCAAACCCAGCGCGTAGTTCGAGAAAATGCAAAAGAATAATTGTTCGAAGAAAGAGCTTGTAATGAACTTTACAAAAAGGCGGGTGTGCCTTGCTTACTCCTAAGATACAATTCGACTTAATTTCAACTGGCTTGGGGCCAGTTTTATTCCGTGTCGCATGAGCGACACGAGGGGTTGCGCGAGGTGCGTTTCCTAGTGCATGCTAAGAGTAATATCGTTTTAATTGGTCTACGTTGGTAGGGTTCGCGAATTCATTCCCATCTAGGTTTGTGATTTTAGCTGCACCCCTTGTGAATATGGATTTAACTAAGAAAGGTCCAACCCAGTTTCTGATTTGAGCACTAAATCCCTTTCTTTGATGTTTCTGGGCTTAACTCATTTTTTGAATGCTCGTTTGATACGTGCTTGGTATGTCTGTACATTGTGTAATGCACGTAGTCTACGTTCGTCCAAGAGGACGATTTCATCATATATATCCCACTTCTATTTCATAGTTTAAATAGAAAGGAGTGGCCCCAGTGGGTGTCCTAACTAAAGTCTGATAGCCCCACAATGCGAAGGGTATCTTGCTTGGCCAATCACGGTAATTGTCAATCATTTTCTTGAGGATTGTGACGATAATTGTGTTAGCTGCCTCCACCGCGCCATTAGTTTAAGGTCAATAAGGCTAGGAATGATGATGCGTGATTTTGTATTTAGCTAGCAATTGTTTAGTCTCTGCTTCGAAGTGTGACCCATTGTCGCTGATGATTTCATGTGGGCAACCAAATGGACAGATGATATTGGTTTGTATGAACTTTGCCACATTTTTAGCAGTAAGACTAGTGTAGGATACTGCTTCAACCCGCTTGGTGAAATAGTCGATAGCTACCAAAATGAAACAGTGACCTCCAGTTCTAGCTGGGGTGATCTTTCCGATGATGTCGATTCCCCAAGCAAAAAATGGCCAAGGAGAGGTCATGGTGTAAAGCAATGAGGGAGGAACGTGCTGAACATTCCCGAAGATCTGGCAATTGTCGCAATGTCTGACGTATTTAATACCATCTGACTCCATAGTCGTCCAATAATATCCTCGATGTGTGATTTTCTTTTCCATCATGGGACCGCTCATGTTAGGACCGCATTCTCCATCAAGTAATTCTTGAATTAATTTCCGTGCCTGTGAACGATCAAGGCAACGCAAGACGACACTAAGAGGTGTTCTTCTTTACAATTCTCGTTGCATGAGGAGGTAATGAGAGGCTAGTAAGCGTATGGCGCATTGTCCCCTCTTATCTATCTGTGGTGGGTATGTACCGTTGAGTTTGAAGTTTAGAATGGCTTGGAACCAGGGTTCCTCTGGATTCTCTTCTTCGCCCATAAGTTGGTGCACATAGGCCGGTTCTGACCGTCGTTCGATGTATAGAGGCATGTTGATCATGTTGTCTGGCATGTTGATAAAGGCTCCACGTTTCGTAAGAGCGTCTGCAAATTGATTCTCTTCACGAGGTAGATGTAGATAAGTGACTTGATCGAAGAACTGGGCAACTTGATCTATTCTGGCCTAATAAAGTGCTAGACTATCACTTCGAATTTTCCATGATCCCGTGACCTGGTTGATTATCAAGGATGAGTCTCCGTGAACTCGAATATTCTTAATGCCTAGACTAAATGCTGCTTGTAAACCAATAATGCAAGCTTCGTATTCTGCTGCGTTATTTGTTACCTCGAAGTCGAGTTTGACAAATGGTGGTGTATGCTCGCCTTCAGGAGAAATAAGCAACACTCCCACTCCGAACCCTCTTAAATTTGATGCACCATCAAAGTAAAGGTCCCAGGAGTCTATAAAAGTTTGTAATATATCCTCGTCTGGAAATGACCATATATCTATTGTTTGGGCGTCGTTGATAGGATTGTCCGTGAAAAACTCAGCGACGGCACGTCCTTTTATGACTTTCAGAGGTACATATTTGAGATCGAACTGTGAGAGCATTAAAGTCCATCTTGCCAAACGTCCGTTGAGGACGGGTTTCCCGAATAGGTAATTGATGGGATCCATTTTGGAGTACACCTTGATCGAGTAGCTAAGCATGTAATGACGTAGCTTCTTCGTTGCCCACACGAGAGCGAGGCATGTCTTTTCAAGAGGAGTAGATTTGCACTCATATTCTAAGAACTTCTTACTAAGATAGTAGATGGCTCTTTCTTCTGTCCCGACTGTTTGTGCGAGCATAGCCCCCATGGCCGTTTCTGTGACTGTGAAATATAAACCACGAGGTTGATCCCGTTGGGGAGGCATTAACACTGGTGCTATTGCTAATATCCCCTTGATTCAGTCGAACGCCTTTTGAAAATCATCATCCTACATGGTATGATCTGTTTTCTTTAGCTTTTTGAAAATTGGTTCAAAAATCAAAGTTTGTTTCGATATGGACCGGCTCACATATTGTACTTTGCCCAGGAAACCTCTAACTTCCTTCTCTGTTTGGGGTTTTGGCATTTTTATTAGGACCTTGATCTGGGATGGATCAATTTCTATTCCCCTGTGACTGACGACATGTCCTAGGAGTTTGCCTGAAGTTACTCCGAATGCACATTTCTGAGGTTTGAGAGTCATGTTGTAGTTGCAATCTAAGTAAGAAATTGCAAAGATTATTGATATGCCCTTTCCTATCTTTGGATTTGACAATCATATCATCTACGTATACCTCCACTTCTTTATGCATCATGTCATGCAATAACGTATTTTCGGTACGTTGGTATGTAGCTCCAGCATTAATTAGTCCAAATGACATAACTGTGTAGCAGTATGTGCCCCATGGAGTGACGAAAGCTGTTTTATGCATGTCTTCTTCGGCCATTTTGATCTGCTTATACCCGGCATACCCAGCCATGGAGGATAACAATGCGTGATCTGATGTGTTATCTACCAATATGTCAATATGCGGTAGAGGGAAGTCATCTTTGGGACTTGCTTTGTTTAGGTATCTGAAATCAACACAAACCCGTATTCGTCCGTCCTTTTTGGGTACGAGAACTACGTTAGCCACCCAGTCAGAATACTCGAAAACTTTAATGAATCCGGCCGTGAATTGTTTGTCGACCTCTTCTTTGATCTTAAGACCCCATTCAGTCCTCATTCGACGGAGCTTCTGTTTTACGGGTTTGAAACCTTGCTTGATTGGAATTCGGTGCTCTGCGATATCCTTGTCGATCTCTCGTATGTCTTTGTAATACCAAGCGAAAACATCTTTGACCTCGTGTAGGAGGTCTAGGAAGTTGGCCCTCTCTGTCGGATTTAGGGTTGTTCCTATTCTGAGTTCTCGGGGTTCTAGTTCGGTCGCTACGTTGATGGGTTCAGAGTTTTCTATGACTGGTGCCCCTTTCCTGTCTTGTAGTATTTCTTTGATTATATAGGGAGGTAATTCAATCGAGTCTGGGTCTGGATTATCCTCATTGTCATCATAAGCAGAATTGCATTCAGAAAAACACAAGGAGTAAGCAGAATCATATTTATTCATATTAAATTTTGAAAACAGCGGAAACAACGAGGCCATCTGCTTAGTTGCCAGAGGCGGTAAAGGAACAGCTGCAGGGACATTTCCCAAACTGCTGTTATTATTAGATGCTAAGCTAGGAGAAACAAGGGGATGAGGGGTAACAGCAGGAGGAGCCTCTCTAAGAACTTCGCTAGACTCTGACTCGTACTCCGTCTCCAACTCCGACTCTGACTCGAATTCGTTGTCGTTTGGTTCTCCTTTGAATATCTATCCTTCTCCGGTAGTGACTTTGAAGAGTTTCCCTTAGTTGTTAATCCATTTGATAGACTTTCTCCATCTTTTTGGTTTGCTTGATCCAGAACCAGCGTCGATAATCAACGTTGTAGGGTTGAAATGATCGTCCTGAAGTATCATGGTAATGATCTCATCCTGTGCATGTCTGACGAATCGATCTTCTCCAAACATAAGGCTCGCTGCTTGTTTGTCTAAAAGAGGTGTCTGGTGACGGTAGGAACCGTTTTTGAGGGAATAAAGTAGCAATCATGGAAGACCTTGATTCCAGCTAATTGGATTCTCTATAGTGCCAAGGCTTGGGAAACCCATGAAAGTATTCTTGGCTTCCTTCCTTAACGAAATATCTGTTTACAGTAGGGACATAAGGTTGCATCTGGTTTCCCTTACTCTTACGACTTTGCACTTGAGTAAGCATTTCTAAGGTTTCCTCTTTCGTGGGTTTGTACCCTAATCCCAATGGTATCATTTCAGAGTTCCCTTCTTTGTATGGTACAAAGGTACTTTTCCTAGTTGGGTTTAATGGCATCCCTGGGAAGTATCCATAGGATTTAAGTATGTGGTTGACTACTAGGTTAGAGTATGGGTCAAAATATAGAGGTGCCAACTCACTCTCTACAAGGTTCACACTCTGAAATCCTCCAAGCTCATATATTGGATCCGTAGCTACTTGATTGCTCGACATTTTCTCTATCACAGCCTTGATAGGCGACGAAGTGATCGTCACTACCTTGCCATCTAGAAGAATTTTTATCTTCTGGTGTAGGGTGGATGTTACTGCTTTAGAAGCATGAATCCATCGCCTTCCCAGAAGTATGTTAAAGGACGCTTCAATGTCTACAATCTGGAAATAAACCTTTCGCTCGACTGACCCAATGGCTATGGTGAGGCTGACTAGTCCTACTACCTTTCGTCATGTCCCGTCGTATGCTCGAACACCTTGGTTGGTAGGAGTCCAATCCGTTTCTTTCATGCCCAGTTTACGTGCTGTATTCAGTGGTATGACATTGACTTCGGAGCCATCATCTACCAAAGTCTTGGGTATATTCTTCTTTAGGCACGTGATTGTGATGTACTGAGCGAGGTTGTGACTAGCCCTGAAAGGAGGTAAGTCTTCATCTGAGAAAGTAATGGGGTTGCTTAGCTTGACTGAATCTTGGAAGACCAAGTTGACTACAACGTCGGGTGTAGAGTCGTGTGCTACATTTAGCTTTGCCAATGCTTGGAGTAAAGCGTGGCGATGTGGAAATGAACTTGCAACTAATTGCCAAACTGAAAGATCAGCCTTTGTCTTTTATAGTTGTTTTAGTACATGGTCAGGTTATGTGCCCTCGCCATCATTTGGGGTGATGATAGTGGTATTAGTAATTGGACCATTAGTAATAGGATCGTTGTGAGTGATATTCTGATAAGGGCGTCCTGATCGAGTAATATATCTTATATCTTGATCTCCCTGATTTTGAGTTTGAGAATGTTTTGTGAGGTATTCATCCTCATCGTCACCGGCCCATATTCCGTTGACGGTATTGAGGTCTTTTAAAATGATGATTTTAGTTTCTAAAGTGATGACTCGTTCAACCAGGTTGTCACATGTTGTGATCACCTCTTGCATTGTAGATTGTTGGGATAGGATTGAAGCTCGTCGTGCGCTTTCTTGGGGTGTGGTGCCCGGATCGCGTAGGGATGTCACGATAGTTTCGAGCTCTGAAACTTGTCTACTCACATTTCTAGCCCATGTGATGAAGTCATCGATGGTAGAAGAAATGGTGGAATACCTTTCTTCGTTTTTGAGCATGTTAATTTCATCTCCAAGATGGATTCTTCATCCGTGATCATTAGAATTCCAAGAAGATTCTTAGTGTAGTGGGGTGTGCCTCCTGGGGGTATGGCCAGACAACCATCTTCAATTATATCTTGAAGGACATGCTTCAATTTGAAACATTTCTCTGTGCCGTGCCCTTTGCCCTTATGAGACTCGTAGTAAGCATTCTCATCCAGAACTTACTCTTCTTTTCCGGATCAGATGTAGGTCCTATAGGCCGAGCTTGCCTTGTTGAATCAATCTTTTTAAAGCACTGGAGTATGTGGCACCGATAGTAGTGAACTTCCTTTCAGGGTTGTTCTTTTTGGGTGTTTCAACAAGGTTGACCTCATCGGTTTTGTTAGTGGAGCCGTAAGAACGACTCGTTGAGCCTTGATACCCGCGACCTACCGTTTTAGCAAGGGTCCCTTTAGGATGTCGTCTTCGATTCTGGTCCCAAGCACACTTAAGTCTTTAAAAGACTTTATATTCTGGTACCTTAGGTGGTTTCATAGATGGGTCTTAGATTGTCCACGAACTTTTCCACAAGAATGGCCTCATCTGGACGTTCGACTATTTGGGTACTAGTCTTCCTCCACCTACTTAGAAAGTTAGTGAAACCTTCCTTCTCATTCTGAGTTAGGACCTCTAGAGTACGCATGTTAACTTGAATTTCAGCATTGTCTGCGTATTTTTTGGTAAATTCAATTGCAGCATCGTCCCAAGTTGCAATCTTCTTGTGGTCTAGTGAATAGAACCATTTCTTGGCAATGGTGTCGAGAAATGAAAGAAAGATACTTAGCAACATCTCCGCTTTAATGCCTTTGATAGACATATAATCCTTGAAAGCACGGATGTGGTTCAAAGGGTTCTCATTTCCTTTAAATTTAGGGATGTCAGTCATGTTGAAATTGGTTGGCAGCTGGGCATTTAATGCTTCATATTTCTGACTGTTCTCCCTATGGGTGTCATCTCCCTTGAGATACATTAGTTGCTCCTCCAAGTATTGGAGTCGTTTTTCCGCTCCAGTAAGAACCGGTGGGGTATCGACTTCTGGGTGCCCCACGATAAGTGGAATGTTATCGTGCACACTAGGGTCAGGAATGTCTGCGGGAGGCAGCCTAGTTTCTACAGCAACGATTTGACCCTCAATGGCATTGAGCCGAGTATAGGCTTTGTCTTGACTCGTTTGAAGACGAAGGGGCGCAGCTAGGATTTTGATCATTACCATTTTGCTCGGGTTGATGAACACTTGCTTGACTGGTTCCAGGCATGTGACACCCTCAAATTTGGGGAAAGAAAAAAAAATAATTTAAATACATAACGAAGGTGTCATAAATAAAAAGGTCATTACAAAACGGAAATAATATTATACAAAAGAAATATACAAGACGGGAGACATATCTCCCGTATAAATACGGAAATAAAAGAGTGTATAATAATATACAACTATGAACCGAATATAGGTCCAAGGTAAATACTTCGCTCGCTAGCTCGTCAATGTACCCCAAATATGCATTCACCACCTGTTCGACCGCATTAAATATAAACACGGAAGCCACAGTCAGTGGGGAGTAACTCCGAGTTCTCCCAGCCACGAAATGTCGAGTTTAATGAAACATGAATAACATAAAAGCAATGTATATAGAAAATACAAAACCTTAACATATATGATATGCTTTTCATGTTATGAAACAATTAACTAACATATAACCTAGCATATGAAAGCTATCATGTGAAACCGATAATAAATATAACAAGAGGTAGGGAAGCTGGTATGCTAGCTCAGAGGTTACTCTCAGAAACATGGCCGTGATACCCTCGACCCTAATCAACACGTAATCATGTGAATCAGTTAACAACCGGTAATCCAAACTCTATCAATCCTAGCCGGCTTGCATCTCACCTTCTAGAACTCATAGAATCATAAAACATGAAAGACCAATACTTCTACAAACAGGCATAAGTTCTTAGCCCAGTCAATAGTCGACTTCTGTAACTCGAGGATATACCACAAGGTAGGAAAACATCCTAGTCCTAGACTGATCAGACCTAGCGACAACAGCTATTCCGTTCCCCGTCCCATGACATAACCGTCTATGAGAAACTCTACTAGGCGACCCCCTAAGCAGAGATGGCGAGTACTTAAGCTGACTCCAGTCCCAAAACGGATCAGGCAGCCATGCCCCGACTTGGATATAAACCCACCAAGCCGAGACACAAACGCTATTAAGCGACAAACTCCGGATGCTCGTTAAAGATAGTACGGCCTATCAATGTCGTGGTCCAAGCTACTCATTTAGAATTAGAATGGTCAAGACGCCATATATCCATAATTCTCTATGGGTACTTAGTCAACACGACACCAACCATATAAACAAACAGTCACGGGAACACATCCTATCATGTAACTAATTGCATATAAATAAAAATCAAATATCATATCGCCTCATATCTACTAAGGCTAATTCAGTAATTAAATACAACCTTTCTTGAAGACAAATCCCCGACCCGAGTCCCGCGACGGGTCATCAGTCAAATCGGGGCTGACTAGATCTTAGTTTGACCAAACACGTTGGATCAAACCGGCTAGAAACAGAGTCTTTATCACATAGACATAAAATCAACATATTCATTACATGTTATTTTATTACTACTTCTAACATGTGAATTATCATATTATACCAAAAACCCGCTTGACTTAAATGATTTCAACGTAAACTAATCTCGTATTATAATTTCTAACATGTGAGAAATAATAATTTTATGAAAACCTTTTTAATTAAATATTTTACTTATTAATATTTCCCACTTGCTAAATATTACAAAACACGATAAAAATGACGATAACTCAAAAACCGTCACAAGTCCCAAAGTGGGACCGACGGGCTGAGTTGGGCCGGACCCACATGGGCCTGATTTGGGCCTTACGGCCTGATTTGGGCTAAAGTGGCTGTTTTGACAATTTTAGTAAAAACCGTTTCTAATTAATTCCCGCATGCTTATCATAATTAAAACCCGTCAACACAACAACATAACAATCAAACATCGACACAACCCAAAGCCCAAAACCCGGACCCACCAATGACCAACCCAGACCGGCTGGACCGGCCTGGACCGGTCTGACCAGCCTGAACCGGCCGGTTCAGCCACCACCATAACCGGCCACTTCAATGGCCACCACAACAACCACCCCAAATTAATCCTAACATCATTTTAATTAACAACATCCATTTTTAACATCCAATTCAACCATCATGCATACAAAAAAATCATGATTATAATTAAATCATACTAACATGTTTAGAACACTAACATATTAAAAATTCCATACAACATATAAATCATACTACTTAACATGTTACTACTAAAAATCATTAGTAACCATAATATGAACTAAAACCTAAGAAAACTAAGGCTATGTGACATTATATCGTCGAGTAACTCGGAATCGTTACCTTAGCTTAGCTAAAATCAAGTAGCACCAAAATAATAAGAAGTATAAACCAAGAATCCCTCCTACTAATCTACACCTAAAATATACGAGTCTCCAAACTCGTCTTCAAAGTCTTCCCCTATAAGAAATGACAAGAAAACATTATTAGAACTTAAAATATGATTTTCCATAATTAAAGTCTTAAAAACGATTTTGTCGGAATTGAAATAAAACCGTACGTGAAGATGGGGAGCGAAGAGGAGAGTCTAGAAATATAAGTTAGGACGGATTTAATTAAGAAATGAAGATTTTATGAAGGTTTTGCTCAAGAACGATGATGAACAATTGAAGAACACGAAGAACACGAAGAACGATCAAAGAAAGTGATATTTTGATCTTTATTTGATTGGTTGTAAAATGAAAAGTTGTTTGTGAGTCAAGTGTGGTGTGTTGAGCCGTGTACATATAGGCCAAAGTGGATGTCGAGTTTTGAAATTGTTGTTACGTAATTGACTCGCGTTTACTAATTATTTTACGGTAAACGATTTAATATAATTAACGATAAAGTTAATTACTATAAATATCAAGATAATATGTTATTATAATGAAAAAGAAAGAAAATATCAAGGACAAAAAGAGGAGATGGAGCCGTGTGGAATGATGAGGAGACGGATCCGATTTCGATCGTTTTGCGTAATTTCCGTTAACTGATCGATAAAGTGAAATAATATCTAAATATTATGATATATTAATCAAAAGTAATGAAAATATCAAGGTCTATTAGAGAGAGTTTGAGCCGTGTAGAAGTGTGTTTGTCGGATCAGTTTTGTAAACGATTTGCGAAATTTTCGTT
>JAIUZE010031158.1:0-10994 GCA_022085475.1 Heliosperma pusillum | reverse complement strand
ACTTATTAAAATTTCCACTTGCTAAATATTACAAAACACGAGAAAATAAACACTAACTCAAAAAAAACCGTTCACAAGTCCAAGGAGAGGGACCACGGCTGTGTTGTTTGGGATGTTTTGGACCGGCCCTGACTGGGCCACGGGGGGGGGCTGAGTTTGGGCTGGTTGGCTTGTTCTTGTCGGATTTTACTAAAAACCGTTTTTTAATATTTCCCGCATGCTTAACATATTTAAAACCCGTCAAAACAACAACAAAACAAACAAGTATCGACACAACTCCCAAGGACCAACCCCGGACCCACCATGGACCAACCCAGACCGGTCTGGACCGGGCCTGAACCGGCCTGACCCGGCTGGTTTGGGTCCGGTTTCCAGCCCCCCCTAAACAGCCCATAACCGGTTCTACCAACAACCAACACCAAAATATTTCCAACATGTTTTAATTAACAAACAACCATTTTAACAACCATCCATACAAAAATCATGATTATGAAGAAATCAATCAAACATGTCAAGAACACCAAACATGTCATAAATTCATACAACATAATAAAAATGATTACTTATCATGTTACTAATTAAAAACCGTAAATCATAAACAACAACTAAAGGTATGTAACATTAATTCGTCGAGTAACTCGGAATCGTTACCTTAGCTAGCTAAAATCAAGTAGCACCAAAATAATAAGAACTAAGAAAATAAGAAACCAGTCTTCTAATCTTCTCCTAAAATATACGAGTCACCAAACACGTCTTCAAAATCTTCCCCTATAAGAAATGACAAGAAAAACATTATTAGAATTAAAACTTTGATTTTCCATAATTAAAGTGTTGAAATCGATTTTGTCGGAATTGAAAATAAACCGTACTTGAAGATGGAGAGCGAAGAGGAGATTCTAGAAATATAAGTTAGGACGGATTTGAATAAGAAATGAAGGTTTTATGATGATTTTGCTCAAGAACGACGAAGAACGATGAAGAACGATTAAAGAAAGTGTTATTTAGATCTTAATTTGATTTATTGTAAAATGAAAAGTTGTTAGTGAGTATGTGAGTGTGTGAGCCGTGTAGTTATAGAAGAAATAATGAGTCGGGTTTTGAAATTGTTGTTACAGAATTGACTCGGGTTTAATAATTATATTACGACGGTAATTGATTAGATATAAATATATATTAAGTTAATTAAATTAAATATCAAGATATTATGTTATTGTAATCAAAAGAAAGACAAATATCTAGTCTAAGAGAGGAAAAAGAGACGTGTGATTTGGAAAGGAATCGGGTCTGTTTTTACGCGATTTGCGGAGTTTCAGTTGACAGACCGATAAAGTTACAAATATCTTAGATATTTTTATTAGTTTAATCATATTAATTAAAAGATCTAATATGAGTGGAAAAAAAAGTGACATGGGGCGTATGACTCATGTCAAAGTCGTGTTTCGGAACTTAAGTTGATCCGGGAATAGTTAAATGACGTTTGGGTTAAAACCGTAAAAGTTATTCTTTAATTCCGAATAAATTCAAAATAATTATATTAAATTATGATAAATCTTAATAAATCTAAATAAAAATAAATCAAAAATATTATTTTTTTAAATAAAATTGCGGTCTTCATACTTATGAGCCGAGTCGGGAAAAGTCAACGGAAAGTCAAAGTTGACTGAAAAGTCGAGAGAAGTCGAAGATGACTTAAAAGTCAAGAAAAGTTTATGACGACTTAAAAGTCAAGAAAAGTCAATGACGACTTTAAAAGTCAAAGAAAAGTCAAAGAGGACTTAAAAGTCAAGAAAAGTCAAAGATGACTAAACGGGATTTTCATGAAATCTCTCAGAAATTCCAAATACGAACTTCGGGAATTTCAAAATACGACTAGAAACAATAAATTCTATTTTAAAACTTAACTTTGCTGAAAAGTTTTAGTAAAACATTTTTACTAGAAAAATTGGGTACTTTTCGGGTTGTTACAATCACCCCTCCTTTTAAAAAGTGTCGTCCTCGAAACTTAGAAGAAGTAATGTGACATATATGTAGGTCAATTCAAAACTGTTAAGAATATACTTGTAATAAAAATATAGGGTCTTATCAATGGAACGGAAGGTTCTCGTCAGCTGTTAAGAACATCGACGTCCCAAGTCAAAGACTTTAAAAGATACATTTTCGCATCAATAAATGAGAAAACTAGTTATCGAACGTCTCCCATAACAAGTCTCAACACTCCTTGACGGTAAAATACTTGAAATCATCAAAAATTTCGAAAAGCGATTAGTTCAAAAATTCTACAGTAAAGGTAATAACACTACTATCTATACCTAAAATTTCTAACTAAAGCTTCTAATAACCTATCTATACGAGATGATATTTGATAGAAGGAACGAAATATTCGAAAGAATAAATCGAATAGAAAGAGAGAAAAGAGAGGAATGAATCACAAAACTATCCTCCATAAATGACAATTCAAAAGGTCGATCGCGACTCGACAACACTAACTGCACCAGAATCTAGTCCTCAAGAGAGTGCAATTTATCCTCAACATTTTCAATCATCAAATTCCTACCAAAATATTTCATAAGCATGACACATCGAGTAACAACTCCCAATTATTCAAATTCAATTCAAAACTTCTAAGGTCCATCGGTACGGTAAACTCCATAGCTAACAACTCATGAAAGATTCATTACGGACTCTAATCTTCTTAGCTCCATCAAAACTCTTATTGGAAACCACCACCAAAATATTTATAATTAGGGAAACAAGACCGTTAACAACCACAAGGTAGAAGAGGCGTACTATGAAATCCTTTGATCCAATTTATTCCAAAATTCATTACCCTAAATTATTAACAATTAACCTTCTCATCCTCAAAAGTTGAATCACAAAACCTCAAAGAGATTAGTCACACAAATCTTATTTCACATAACTTTTGCCAAACATAGGGCAATGCAACCGTAAATCAATTTATTTATCTCTTCCAAACTCTCAATACATCGGTTTTCGCTTATGTCGATATTCTTCAAGTTGTGTCATCAAATCCAAATTCCACAAAGTAATTATTCCCGTTAGGGTCCAACATTTAAAACAACTATTTTTCAAGTAACCTTTAAAGAACCACTAAAATCCTTAACCACAACAACCAACCACCATTATGCTTAATTCGATCCTCAAAAGAAATGATATTGCAACTTCAAGCTTTCATAGTCTAAAAACCACTAGGAGCATTTCCTCCTAAGTTTATCCTCAAATCCTTGTAATCATCTAAACACGGAACTAGCTTAATAGGATGGTTAGGCATCATATTCGAAACTTCTTCTTTACTCCAAAATAGACATATCATAAGCATGGTCTTCAAACCAATACTAACTTCTAATTCCAAAAGACGAAATTACCAATGAGTTAAGAAGTAATAGCCAACTCATTCGACTTTACACCTTCGAATATCATGAACTATTTACACACAAGTCATGACAAGAATCTAGCATTAAAATCATTAAACATACCTTACCACACCTTCCTCAAGGCACAAACTCTCACCACCATAAGGTGAAATTAGATCTATATCATTTTCTCAAATCAACAAGTTCATTCTAACAAACACTTAAATTCCACAAATTCAAAGTTCTTCCGACTAAGTATAATATACCGCATACAAATGGGTATGATATCCATAAAATGTTACCAGAGGGAGGTAAGGATACCAATGGTAAGATGGAGGAACTATCAAGAGAAATTTTCAAGATGCAAAAAGGTTGGAAGAGAAAGAAGCACCTAGATAGAAGGAAGAGGCATAATACTATAAGGACGAGATAATTCATAGATGAAGAAAGAATTCACTTCCATTAGGCTTATAAATCTCCAAATCTTCGGTAGAGGATACTCCTTCTAGGTAACACATATTCTACCCTAAGGCGTAATATTGCTCCTAGCAATTTGGCTAGCCTCCCAAGCATAGCCCCCTTGGCAATTGTCTTCTTATATGAGGAGGGACCTGGTTGGTAGTAACAACGATCTCTTCTACACGATGTCCAACCGTCTTCATAAGAAACAAAACAAATTAAGTTACTCCTAACAATTAGCATAAACAAATAGACTACAACATAACCTAATCTACCCATCCTACCCTTCTATCGCACAAGTTTATTATTTTATTAAGGTCAAGTTATTTATACAAGGGTACACAAACGTGCGTCGGGAGCAAAAATGCTCTGATACCAACTGTGACACCCTCAAATTTGCGGAAAGAAAAAAATAATTTAAATACATAACCAAGGGTGTCATAAATAAAAAAGGTCATTACAAAAGACGGAAATAATATTCTACAAAAGAAATATACAAGACGGGAGACATATCTCCCGTATAATACGGGAAAATAAAAGAGTGTATAATAATATACATCTAAGAACCGAATATATAGGTCCAAGGTAATACTCGCTCGCTAGCTCATAAATGTACCCAACTGTAATTGCAACACCACCTGTTCGACCGCTAAAATATAAACACGGAAGCCCACAGGTAGTGGGGAGTAAACTCCGAGTTCTCCCAGCCACGAAATGTCAGTTTAATAAAACGGAAGAACATAAAAGTACTGTATACGAAAATACCAAAACCTTAACATATAAGATATGCTTTTCATGTTATGAAACAGATACCTAACATATAACCTATCATGTGAAAGCTATCATGTGAATCTGATAATAAACTATAACAAGAGGTAGGGAAGTTGGTATGCTAGCTCAGAGGTTACCCTGTAACATGGCCATGATACACTCAAACCCTAATCAACACGTAATCATGTGAATCAGTTAACAACCAGTAATCCAAACTCTATCAATCTTAGCCGGCTTGCATCTCACCTTCAAAAACTCATAGAATCATCATACATGAAAGACCAATACTTCTACAAACAGGCATAAGTTCTTAGTACAGTCAATAGAAGACTTCTGTAACTCGAGTCTATACCACGAGGTAGGATATACTGAAATATTTAGGCTCAGCGGTCACTCCGGTAACATGGCCCAAATACCAAGCACACATCTAGGCTCAGCGGTTACACTAATAACATGGCCCAGATCCAAAGCACATATCTTAGCTCAGAGGTTCCTCTCAGAAACATGTCCAAGATACGACTCAACCCTAAACCTAGACTGCGCAGACCCAGAGAAATGCGAAGATCCATCGCATCCAAGCCCCATGATACAATCACATGAGTACACCCTAAGAAGATCCATCAAAGGGGTTGGCTAGTACTTAAACTGGCTCCATTTCCCAAAGTGGAAACAATGGCAGCCATACCCCGACTTGGATATAAACCCACCAAGCCGGGACACAGAAGCTATCAAGCGGCAAACTCCATATGCTCGTTAAAGATAGTACGGGCCTATCAATGTCATGGTCCAAGATACTCGTTTAGAATTAGAATGGTCAAGACGCCATATACTCATAATTCTCTATGGGTACTTAGTCAACACGACACCAACCATATAATTAAACAGTCACGGGAAAAACATCCTATCATGAGACTAATTGCATATAAATCATATTCAAATATCATATCGCCTCATATCTACTAAGGCTCATTCATTCCTTCATTAAAATAAAACCTTACCTGAAGACAAATCCCCGACCCGAGTCCCGCGATGGGTCATCAGTCAACCGGGGCTGACTAGATCTTAGTTTGACCAAACCCGTTTGGTCAAACCGGCTAGAAACAGAGTCTTAGCCCTCGAGGCTTGAACATAAGAATATCACATTCATTTCATGTTATTTCATTCTATTTCTAACATGTGAATTATTTAAATCATACGAAAACCCGTTTAACTTAACGGATATCAATTTAAACTACCATCTCGTATTATAATTTCTAACATGTGAGAAATAGTAATTTTATGAAAAACCTTTTTAATTAAATATTTTACTTATTAATATTTCTAACTTGCTAATTATTACAAAACGCGATAAAAATAACGATAACTCAAAAACCGTCACAAGTCCCAAGGTGGGACCCACGGGCTGATTTTGGGCCAACTTGACACGGCCTGGACTGGGCCCCACGGCCTGTTATGGGCTGTTTTGGCTTTTTATCAACTTAACTAAAAACCGGTTCCTAATATTTCCCGCATGCTTTAACGTAATTAAAACCCGTCAAAACAACAACATAACAATTAAACATCGACACAACCCAAAGACCAAAACCCGGACCCACCATGGACCAACCCAGACCGGGTCTGAACCGGCCTGGACCGGCCTGGTTTAGACCGGTTTCCAGCCCCAAAACAGCCACCCTACACGGTTTTCCCCAACCACAAACACCAAATTATTTCCAACATGCTTTTAATTAACAACATCCATTTCAAACATCCAATTCATCCATCATGCATACAAAAATCATGATTTTGAAGAAACCATAAAAATTTGTCAAGAACACTAACATGTTTATAAATTCATACAACATAATAAAATCAACAACTTATCATGTTACTACTAAAAATCCATAAAGCATAATAACATGCATAAAAACAAAAGATGAACCAAAAATAAAAGAAACAAAAACTATGTAACATATATTCGTCGAGTAACTCGGAATCGTTACCTTAGCTAGTAAAATCAATTAGCACCAAAATAAGAAGGAAAGAAAAATAAGAAACCCGTCTTCTAATCTTCTCCTAAAATATACGAGTCACCAAACTCGTCTTCAAAATCTTCCCCTATAAGAAATGACAAGAAACACATTATTAGAACTTAAAACTTGATTTTCCATAATTAAAGTCTTGAAAACGATTTTGTCGGAATTGGAAATAAAACGTACTTGAAGATGGAGAGCGAAGAGGGAGATTTTAAAAATTATAAGTTAGGACGGATTTAATTAAGAAATGAAGGTTTTATGCTGATTGTGCTCAAGAACGACGAAGAAAAAATGAAGAACGACGAAGAACGAATGAAGAACGATGAAGAACGATTAATTAGATCTTAATTTGATTGATTGTTAAATGAAAAGTTGTTGGTGAGTAATGAAAAGAAAGAAAATATCAAGGCTTAAGAGGGGAAAAAAAGAGACGTGTGAAATGGAGAGGAATCGGGTCTGTTTTTACGCGATTTGCGGAGTTTAAGTTGACAGACCGATAAAGTTACAAATATCTTAGATATTTTTATTAGTTTAATCATATTAATTAAAAGATCTAATATGACTGGAAAAAAAGTGACATGGGGCGTGTGACTCATGTCAAAGTCAGTTTGGGACTTAAGTTGACCAGGGGAATAGTTAAATGATGTTCGGGATTAAACCGTAAAAGTTATTCTTTAAATTCCGAATAAATTCAAAAGAATTATATTAAATTATGATAAATCTAAATAAATCTTAATAAAAATAAATTAAAAATATTATTTTTTTAAATAAAATTTCGGTCTTCAAAATTACAAGGCGAGTCGGAAAAAGTCAACGAAAGTCAAAGTCGACTTAAAAGTCAAGAAAAGTCAAAGATGACTTTAAAGTCAAGAAAAGTTAAATGACGACTTAAAAGTCAAGAAAATAAATGACGACTTTAAAAAGTCAAGAAAAAGTCAAAGACGATTTAAAAGTCAAGAAAAGTAAAAGATGACTAAAAACGGTCTTTTCATGAAATCTCTCAAAAATTCCAAATACGAACGCGGAATTTCAAAATAAGACTCGGAACAAAAATTTCTATTTTAAAAACTTAAGTTCTACTGAAAAGTGTTAGTAAATATTTTTACTAGAAAAATTGGGTACTTTTCGGTTGTTACAATCACCCCTCCTTTTAAAAAGTTTCGTCCTCGAAACTTAGAAGAAGGAATGTGCCATATATGTAGGTCTATTTCAAAACTTTTAAAAATATATTTGTAATAAAATACAGGGTCTTATCAATGAGGCGGACGGTTCTCATCTGCAGTTTAAGAACATCGACGTCCCAAGTCAAAGACTCAAAAGATACATTTTCGCATCAATAAATGAGAAAACTAGTTATCGAACGTCTCCAATAACGAGTCTCAACACTCCTTGACGGTAAAATACTTGAAATCATCAAATATTTCCAAAAGCTTTTAGTTCAAAAATTCTATAGTAAAGGTAATAACTCTACTATCTATGCCTAAAATTTCTAACTAAAGTTTCTAATAATCTAGCTATAAGAGATGATATTCGATAGAAGGAACGGAATATTAGAGAGAATAAATCGAATAGAAAGAGGGAAGAAAGAAGGAATGAACCACAATACTATCTTCCATCTATGAAAATTCAAATGTCAATCGTAACTTGACAACACTAACTGCACCAGAATTTAGTCCTCAAGAGAGTGCAATATATCCTCAATATTTTCAATCATCGGATTCCTACCACAATATTTCATAAGCATGACACATCGAGTAGCAACTCCCAATTATTCAAATTTAATTAAAATCTTCTAAGATCCATCAAACTCTTATTGGAAACCACCATCAAAATATTTAGAATTAGGGAAACAAGACCGCTAACAACCTCAAGGTAAAAGAGATTTACCATGAAATCCTTTGATCCAATTTATACCAAAATTCATTACCCTAAATTATTAACAATTAACCTTCTCATCCTCAAAAATTGAATCACAAAACCTCAAAGAGATTAGTCACACAAATCTCGTTCCACTTAACATTTGCCAAACATAGGGCAATGCGACCGTAAATCAATTTATTTATCTCTTCCAAACTCTCAATACATCTGTTTTTGCTTATGACGATATTCCTCAAGTTTGGTCATCCAACCCAAATTCCACCAGGTAATTATTCCCGTTAGGGTCCAACATTTAAAGACCATAATTTCCAAAGTGACACTTAAAGAATCACTAAAATTCTTAACCACAACTACCAACTATCATTATGATTATTTCGATCCTCAAAACGATATTGCAACATTAAGCTTTCATAGTCTAAAACCACCAGGAAAGTTTCATCCTAAGTTTATCCTCAAATCCTTATAACCATCTGAACATGAAACTAGCTTAATAGGATGGTTAGGTACCATATTCAAAACTTCTTCCTCAAGGTACCAACTCTCACCACCATAGGGTGAAATTAGATCTATACCATTTTCCTCAAATCACAAGTTCCTTCTAACAAACACTAATATTCCACAAGATTCAAAGTTCTTCCTACTAAGTATAATATACCATAAACAAAGGGGTATGACATCCATAAAAATGTTACAAAAGGAAGGTAAGGATACCAATAGTAAGATGGAGGAACTATCTAGAGTAATTTCCAAGAGGCGAATAGGTTGGAAGAGAAAGAAGCTCCTAGATAGAAGGAAGAGAGCATAATACAATAAGGACGAGAGAATTCATAAATAAAGAAGGAATACACTTCAATTAGGCTTGTAAATCTTCAAATCTTCGGTAGAGGATACTCCTTCTAGGTAACACAGATCTCTTCTACACGAGGTCCAACCATCTTCATAAGAAACAAAACAAATTAAGTTACTCCTAACAATTAGCATAAACAAATAGAATACAACATAAATCCTAATCTACCCATCCTACCATTCTATCTCACAAGTTTATTATTTTATTAAGGTCAAGTTATTTATACAAGGGTACACAAACGTGCGTCGGGAGCAAAAATGCTCTGATACCAACTGTGACACCCTCAAATTTGCGGAAAGAAAATAAAATAATTTAAATAAATAAAAGATGAGAATACGTTTCTAATAGGTTCACTTTAGTGAAAATCGGTAAATTTTAAAACCGGAACCTATTATTAAATATATTCATCATAACAAAGGTGTCTTAAACAAACAAGGTTCATAACAAAAGAAATAATATTATACATAAGACATATCTAAAACGGGAGACATGTTTCCCGTATAAATACTGAAATAAAAGAGTGTATAATAATATACAATCCTAAGAACCGAATATAGGTCCAAGGTAATACTTCACTCGCTAGCTCGTCAATGTACCCAAGTATGCATCACAAACCTGCCAACCGCATTAAATATAAACACGGAAGCCACAGTCAGTGGGGAGTAACTCCGAGTTCTCCCAGCCACGAAATGTTGAGTTTAATAAAACATGAATAACATAAAAGAGATGTATATGGAAAATACAAAACCTTAACATATACGATATGCTCTTCATGTTATGAAACAAATAACTATCATATAACCTATCATATGAAGGCTAAGCTACTCATGCAACCTATCATGTGAATCAGTTAACAACCGGTAATCCAAACTCTATCAACCTTAGCCGGCTTGCATCTCACCTTCTAAGATTCATAGAATCATCAAACATGAAAGACCAATACGTCTATAACCAGGCATAAGTTCCTAGTACCGTCAATAGAAGACTTCTGTAACTCAAGTCTATACCACGAGGTAGGATATACTTATATATTTAGGCTCAGCGGTTACCCATAACAGGCCAAAATACAAAGCACACATCTAGCTCAGCGGTTACCTTAAAAATATGGCCCAGATCCAAAGCACATATCTTAGCTCAGAGGTTACCCTAATAACATGGCCAAGATACAACTCTACCTTAACCCTAGACTGCGCAGACCTAGAGAAATGCAAAGATCCATCGCACCCAAGACTCATCACATGAGTACCCCTAAGGAGATCCACCAAAGGGTTGGCTAGTACTTAAACTGGCTCCATTCCCCAAAGTGGAAGCAATGGCAGCCATGCCCCAACTTGGAGATCCACCAAACCGGGAACACAAAAGCTATCAAGCTGTAAACTCCATATGCTCGTTAAAGATAGTAAGGCCTATCAATGTCATGGTCCAAGATACTCCATTTAGAATTAGAATGGTCAAGACGCCATATACTCATAATTATCTATGGGCACTTAGTCAACACGACACCAACCATATAATTAAACAGTCACGGAAACCATTTCCTAACATGTGACTAATTGCATATAAATCATAATCAATTAACATATCGCCTCATATCTACTAAGGCTAATTCATTAATTAAATACAACATCACTTGAAGACAAATCCCCGACCCGA
>JAIUZE010031157.1:0-10016 GCA_022085475.1 Heliosperma pusillum | reverse complement strand
TTCTACCAAAAAGGGTCAGTGCAGTGAAACTGCACAAGTCACGACCGTGAAATGAGGGTTCACGACCGTGAAACACTCTGTTACCAATTTCACCCGAGAGTCTTCAACAAAATTCAATCCTATCATTTCCAATTCTCATAATCCATTTCTAATACTATCAACAATCAATATTCATCATCAACAATCATCAAATAACAACAATCATCATTCATAACATGATTCCTTAGCTTACTAATCGTATTCTAAATACGAATCCTAGCATATAAAGCATGTAAAACACGTAAATGATACCGAGTAACCCTTCACCGTTACCTTTACGCGTCTTTAATCGATTACTAAGCCTTCCTAGTAGTCTCCCCCTACAATTAGGTATTAAAAGATGAATATACTCCACCTTGAGAAAGACGGATAATTTAAAAAGCGAGAAAGACGGTAATTTTATTACCAATACGGATAGAGGAAGGTAAGAGGGGAAGAATAAGACGAACTTACGTGAATTCTAGCAAGTAACGAAGAAGTTACGTCAATTCTAAGATCGATATTTAAAGAGGGAAAGTTTCTTAAAGAAGAAGAAAGAGTTTTGTGTTTGATTTTGTGTTGAATGAAAAATTAGGTTAAGGAGGGAGTAGTGTGAGTTATGTAGGAGAAAAGTCAAAGACGGTTTCCAACGTCAAGAAAGTCAAAGACGACTTAAAATTCAAGAAAAGTCAAAGACGACCTAAATTCAAGAAAAGTCAAAGACGACTTAAAATTCAAGAAAAGTCAAAGACGACTTAAAATTCAAGAAATGTCAAACTCGACTCAAAAGTCAAGAAAAGTCAAACTCGACTCAAAAGTCAAGAAAAGTCAAACTCGACTCAAAAGTCAAGAAAAGTCAAACTCGACTCAAAAGTCAAGAAAAGTCAAACTCGACTCAAAAGTCAAGAAAAGTCAAACTCTACTCAAAAGTCAAGAAAAGTCAAACTCGACTCAAAAGTCAAGAAAAGTCAAACTCGTCTTAAGACGGGATTTTCATGGAATCTCGCAGAAATTTCAAATACGAACTCGGAAATTCTAAATTCGACTCGGAACATAAAATTCTATATTAAAACTTAAATTTGCTGAAAAGATTTCGTAAAATATTTCTTCTAGAAAAAATAGGGTACATTTCCGGGTGTTACAATCACCCCTCCTTTTAAAAAGTTTCGTCCTCGAAACTTGAGAGTAGAAAAGAAAAGTTATAAGGACCAATTCGTTTTCTCCCAATTGGTATTCAAAACATTTTCAAGGAAATGTATTTCAAAAGCATGACATTTTCCAAAAAGGTATAGGAAAAGTTTTCGAAAGTAACTCTCTTTTTCTGTGGAACGAAATTGTTCTTGTCGTGCACACAAGAACACCAGCATTCCAAAGTAAAGACAAGATTAAATTAAATCATACGTTGATAAGTGCAGAACCAGTCATTAGACGTCTCCAATAACAAGTTCTAGCATCCAACTAAACGCGAAATCCAGTATAAGAGCAACCTATATCCATTTTCGAAAAATGAAAGTAGAAATTTCATTTCTAAAACTCTTTTAAAAGGATAAATGTGAAATCCATCTTGAAAATTTGAAAATTTTCTAAATTCGTACACTCAAGACAACCAAGCATTGCACACACATAAAAGTAATTTGAACATCAACTCACAATCATGGTAATAAAAGATAAACACAACGAGTAAAAAGAAACAAGACGGCTTATCGAAACGAGTAATAGCGGAAAGAAGGACAATGTCCAAAGAATAACAAATTGAATAAGCGTCAATTTGAAAGGCAAAAGGAGAAATGAACGACAAAGCAATTGCTCAAAAGAGGAAGAAAGCCTAAGAACCAAACACTCCACTCAAATACAAAAGTCATCATAGTCAATTTCTCGGGCATTTTCGCCAAACCCAAATTATAGCCACATCATTCTAAGGGCTTATCCAATTAACATCACAAACATCGTTAATAAGCTAGTCCTCCAAAGAATGTAACTCATCTCGGTCATACCTTAACCGCTTTCAATCATTAGATTCTACAAAATCCTTAACAATCATCAGGTCAAACTACGAACCCGAATATCTAGTATCCAACTAGCATTAACTAAGGTCTATCGACAAGGTAAAATCCACAATTAAATAATCCACATGAAAGATTCCTAAATGTATTCGAACATCCCTAGTCCAATCAATTATTACACTCGAATCCACAAGCATAAATAATTATATCTAGAAAAGCATAATTACCACCAATCATAAGATGAATGGGCTCACCATTCCAATTCTATAATCCATAACAACCGAGCATTCATTATCCAAAGCTTGCAACGAACATTTCTCAATTTCAAACTAGGATTCCTTAAGAATAAAAGAGAATTACTAATCCCAAACCGCAAATGACCAATCACTTGGAAATCAAACAACCATTCAAATCATCTATTTCATCTAAAACTCAAAATGAATCGATTTTCATTGATGACAAAACTCCTCAAACTTTGGGTACCAAGTCAATTACCCTAAAGCAAAGTCTCTTTTAGAATCCACCAATTAGAGACATCTAATTCCCAAATGATATCCCAAGCAACCGTTATAATACCCAACATCAACAAACTATTATCATGATCAACTCAATCCTCAAAACAACACTACAATACCAACTCCGAATCTAACATCACCAAGAGAGGATACATTATCACTATTAGGATTCATCCTAGAGCTTAAGTCTTATTTCTCATGATCAAATACAACCTGAACTTTGCTCAATCCAAAGACACATCTTCTAACTAAAGAATTCCAAAATACATTACTCTTACTCTCTGAGCCTTACAAACGGAATATCCAATCCACTAAGGATAAGATGAAGCGGCAACGAGATAGGAAACGATAAGAAATCTCAAGGAGAACACGAGAATAAAATCAGGCACGAGATTAAAAGAGAGGAACGCTGAAAATAACGAGGGCAAGAAAGAGACAAAGCAGATAGTAGAGTTATGAAGATATCCGCGTAAGAAATAGGATACGAGTATGCGATTTCTTAAAGATCAATCTTTACAAAAGCATTCAAGAATGGAAATGAAAAGGGACAATGGCACGGGTAATGGTTTAAGGTTTAATCCACAAAATTTCTCCTTTCAAACTTAATGCGATAATAAACCACTTAATTATTCCTTTACAAAGGCCTCTTACAAGGGACCATCATACCACGAGCAATCATCAAAGTAAGGTACACCTAGACTTGATAAATCGACTACAACCCAATTCATCCATCCTTTCATATCACACGGATCCACAATTGCGGAATTGTAACTCAAGTATAATAACATTCCTTTAGCTCAAATATTCAACACAACCTCAAGGTTTCTTTAATTGAAGGACTAACAAATACTCTCTTATACTCGGCCATTTTCAAGTCTATAGCCCACGAGTTCATTATTATCAAAGTACAACATCAAGCCAAACCTCATCATTAACATCCCAAGGTATTTCCATCCTAGATCACATCATCGAATCTCTCACATATCTATAATCCTCAAGTAATATGGTTCAACTTACAACGAAACCTTACTACTTCAAACGAGTCTCCGATACCATAAGATAAGATCATATCTTTAAATCCAAGAACTATAGCCCAATGCTTTTCCACCAAGCCTACACTTACAAACACACCATAGGAAACCACAAGACGTCACTTAGTCTCAAAAGCATTTTACACCTCAAGGTATCATCCAAATATTCTCACTTAGAACAACTAGCTCCAATTTAGATATGATCCTCAAGACACTCTAATATTACTAAACTCCTAAGCTCAAAAGATTAAATCACTAATGGTTTAAGAAGTCCTAGCCAACTCATTCAACCTTACACCAACAAATATCATGAACTATCCACACATTAGTCATGACAAGCATCAAGCATTAAAATCATCAAACTTATCTTACTACCTTTCCTTAAGGATACCAACTCTCACCACTATAGGGTGAAATTAGATCTATACCATTTTCCTCAAATCACAAGTTCGTTTTAACAAACACCAATATTCCACAAAGTCTAAAATTCTTCCGATCAAGAACAATATGCCACAACAAAAGGGTAGGGTGACCACAAAAGGTCACATAAGGAAGTTGATGGTACAAATTGATAAAGAAGAGGAAGGTAACAAGAGTAATTTTCCAAGAGGCAACAAGTTGGAAGAGAAAGAAGCAATTAGATAGAAGGAAGAGAGCATAATACAATAAGGATGAGAGAATTCAAAGATGAGGAAGAAATACAATTCAAATAGGCTAGTAAATCTTCAAATCTCCGGTAGAGGATACTTCTTCTAGGTAACACAATGATCCACCTTAAGACGGTAGATACAAACAAACATAACATCACTCAACACAATCAACAAACAAGTTAGAACCTAACAAACATCACTGTACACAAGACTACCAAGTAAAGTCCCTTAATTTCTAACCCATCTCTCATTTATATTTTCAAAGTTCAAGTAGTTAAGTTTATGTTCACGTTGTGGCGTCCGGGAAGCGTTTAAGCTCTGAATACCCAACTGTGACAACCCTCGCGAATGCGGAAATAATCAACAACCAAGCAGTGAATTTATTGCGGAAATAGGTAAGTTTTGTAAAAACTTTTATACATGCAAGTTAAATAACGCGAGAGTTCAAAATATTACAAACTAAATAAAAATACCACAAGAGACGTAGTCTCTCAAAGTGTTAACAAAAGACAAAGTAATTAGCAACTAGCTAAACAACGTCTAGAGGTGTTTCATCCAGGGACAACGCCCGCTAGCTCACACCCTAACCCCAAAATATCATATCCAAAAAGTCATCCAAAGCAAGCAACCTGTTCATTCATGAAAAACATGAACGCCACAGTCAGTGGGGAGTAACTCCGGGTTCTCCCAGCCATATCACCTTTAACGTACATATAAAAAAAATACAAAAGTAAAGCATGCATATATATATACATGTGAGTTGCAATAAGAATAGATAGGCAATTCTATAGATAATGATAAGAACATAAGAGGCACAAATCCGAATTCATCATGATATTCAAAGACTCGGGAAAGACACTCTTAGGCAATCGAATACGCTCACTAGGGCATGCATCTCACCGTTAGCGGTATAAGATTGATAAGATTGAGACTCGACAGACAAACCAAGTCAAGTCATGCGATGATCACAATAAATACGACATATTATCATCCATTCACGAACCAAGACCTTGACGGTGTCAAGTCATGCAATGACCATGAATAAAATCATGAAATCACGCATTCAAAGAAAACGACACAAAGACGACAACTCTCACGGTAAATGAAACGCACTAGCATCGTGTACATGGCAACTATGATTAAAAGGCATCCACGGGATAAAACATTTCCCTGAAAGCATAAACGATAAAACATTTCGCGTATGTAGACTAATTTCCTCCTGGTAGCACGACGATAATAAATATCCGGTCCTAGTCTAAACCTGGCCAGGATCTCGGAATAAACGTGTTCCGATTCGACATGCGATAAAACGTTTCGCATCCAAGACTCGGTCTTACAAACTTAAGCGCCGAGTACCCCAAATTCGGTAGATCAATTCACGAAAGAGGCGGAAAAGAGCACAAGCCTCATAACAAGCGGTACGCTACATGCAAATAACACCACCTCGCAAGTATACAACATTTGACGGCCGGGTCGATCAATGCATAGCGTTCAACTCCCAACAACGTCGTCATATGCCCACTAACACATGCATTTAAGCAGTAGGATACCTCTCCGTTCCAACATTCCAGCCTTACGAACGGGAAGGTAGCCAGGGAATGAGAATACAAAGCACAAGACAAAATCGTGCTCAAACCGTAACATATGTAAAAAAAACGACTCAAAGTGGGACATAGCAAAAACCGTCACAAAACATGTGAATATGGCATTATATAAATGTAAATATGATAAACATGAATCAATACATGATACATAAGCATTAGACCAAGTTTAAGAAGCATAATAAACAAGAAACATAGATACCTCTCCAAAACAACAAGTTTGGAAACTAACTAAAACAAGGATTCACTTCAAACTGTCATACCTAGAGTTCTAGATATGGGAATGCAGAAATTCCAAGTCGAGGTGATAGCTTATCCTCTTACGGTTCCAACGAGTGGTCACAAGCCCAAAACAAGCAAGTAACGAAAGAGATATGATCTTTCTACCAAAAAGGGTCAGTGCAGTGAAACTGCGCAAGTCACGACCGTGAAATGAGGTTTCACGACCGTGAAACACTCTGTTACCAATTTCACCCGAGAGTCTTCAACAAAATTCAATCCTATCATTTCCAATTCTCATAATCCATTTCTAATACTATCAACAATCAATATTCATCATCAACAATCATCAAATAACAACAATCATCATTCATAACATGATTCCTAATCTTACTAATCGTATTCTAAATACGAATCCTAGCATATAAAGCATGTAAAACACGTAAATGATACCGAGTAACCCTTCACCGTTACCTTTACGCGTCTTTAATCGATTACTAAACCTTCCTAGTAGTCTCAACCTACAAATAGGTAATAAAAGATGAATAAAATTCATCTTGAGAAAGACGGATAATTTAAAAAGCGAGAAAGACGGTAATTTTATTACCAATACGGATAGAGGAAGGTAAGAGGGAAGGAATAAGACGAACTTACGTGAATTCCGTCGAGTAACGAAGAAGTTACGTCAATTCTAAGCTTGAAATCAAAGAGGGGAAATGAGATTTCTTAGAGAGGAAGGAAGTGTGTTTGATTTTGTGTTTAATGAAGAATTAGGTTAAGGAAGGGAGTTGTGTGAGATGTGTAGGAAAAGTCAAAGACGATTTCCAAAGTCCAGAAAAGTCAAACTAGACTGAAGACGGCTTTTTCATGAAATCTCGTAGAAATTCCAAATACGAACGCGGAAATTCAAAATTCGACTCGGAACTTAAAAAGCTAATTTAAAACTTAAAATTACTGAGACGATTTCGTAAAATATTTCTACTAGAAAAATAGGGTACATTTGCGGGTGTTACAGATTTAACTGCGGAATTCAAGATAACAAGAACTCCCTATCTTCTCTTAATTATAACCGACTTGAACTAAGCCTAGACCGATTCTAAACTAACCGACCAATGTAAGTTTGTCACACCTTACTAAAGACCGGATTAGAAGCATTATTGAGCTAAGAAAACATCATTAATCCAATTAACCATTTAAGTGTCGTCACTAACTAATTAATTAACTGACCAAATTTTACTCCTAACTAAACTAACCCCAATTTGCAGAGATTAATCAAAGCTAGTCGCTATTCGGATTATACAACTCGAACTAAGCCAGAATCATATAATTAGCAAAAGTAAACAATTCCAATCATAATAAGATAACAAATTATAAACTGAAATGGGAACTTATAATTAAGACAGAGCAAATTATTGGATACAAATAACTCAACGATTAACAATAAACAACAACGGTTTCAATACTAAAATTAATCAACGAATTCAACCATAAATTAGGTACAAGAAGAAGTAAGAAGAACTTATTTTTATTGCCCGGAATCCGCAACTCGACCCTCGGATATCACGCCTCCGATCGAACCGGAATCCACCCGTACTCGTACGTGTACTAAGACTACGTCCGAGAACTGCTTCATCTTCATATTGTGACCCAAATGATTGAACCGTCACTCATTTCGTTCATCTTTCTCTATAAAATATATGGGTATTCGCCTCCCTCTATTCTGATATTGAGACGGGTATTTATATATTTGTATTCGGATATACGAAATAGATTTTGGATATATTTTGAGAAGTATTTGAGATAGATTTTGTGATTAGAATATGAGAAAGGATCGAATTTGTGATGGAGTAGAGTTCCATCACTAAGCTCTTCCCTTTCCTTCCCGTAACTTCTAATTTATTTGCTCCTCTGTTTCTTTCCTTTCTTATTCTTATCTTTCTGTTTGACTGCTTTATTCTCTTTGTTGGACTTTCAACATTGTAGGTAGAGCTGGCAAAAGGTGACCCGACCCGAAGAACCGACCTGACTTATCCGATAACCGACCTGATAGAACCCGTAAATTTGCTGAACTGAAACCGACCTAAACCGACCCGAAGGTAAACCGATAAACCGATAGAACCTGAAATGATATGACCCGAAACGACTTGTGACTCGACCCGACCCGACCTGAAACCCGATTCACCCACAAACCCGACCTGACCCAAACCGAACTGAACCGACATGTATGTAACCCGTTTTAACCCGATTAAACTCGACCTAACTCATAGCCAAATAATCTTTTTTAAGAATCTAAATTCCTTTATAGTTTGTTTTTTTGTTAATAAATCTGATATAAAAAATTATCGCTCATTTTATTTTTCAAAACAAAATGTAATCTTAAAATAAATAGTCAGTTGTAAATTTAGTACGTTATATTCCTAGTTAAACTTATTAATAATTATATTGCAAGTGATATATGTAGAAAATTTTAAATTAATGCTTTGTGAGAAAAAGAGTGTTTAGTTTTGGTTCCATTGAAAACAATAAAGGGAAGAAAGAGTTATGAGTTATGACCATACAATCCGACCACGGTTATTAATTATGATCTTAAAATTCAAACCTCAAATACACCATTCTAATAGCGCCTATTCAAAATTAAATACGTAGGATCACCGTCAAGATAATAAATAAAATCTATTTCATAGATAATTCATTTAGTTTCTTGCCATACTTCATATGTCAAATGTTCAAAACTATGAACTACATAAACAACTGATTAATTTAGACCAAAAACATTATTTTTTGTCCATAATATAGGCGAATCCGACACTGGATAGGTACTCATGTCATAGACTTATAACCGAGGTCGAGCAACATAAGTGTTCAATGAAATTATACAATCATTAAATTTTATAGTGTTATATTCTTATATTTTACAAATATCTTTTGTATTGAGTTTCTCAAATTCAATATTATAATTCATAAGTTCAAAAGTGATCTTTTAACATAACGACCCGATCATTGACCCGATTAATTTTCAAATCTAAGACGACAATATAAAATACTCGATCCACCAGTAACCCGAAACCAAACCGGTCTCGACCTGATCAAGCATATTGACCTGATATATCCAGACTCATTGGTCAACCGATCCGAAACTGAACCGACCTGTTGCAGTTATTGACCCGATTAACCTGACCTGTAAGCGACCCAACCCGAACCCGATTCGACCTGAATAAGCAACTTGACCCGACCGACCAAACCCGAGCCCGACATGACCCGAACTGCCTGAACCCGACCCGTAACCGACCTGATTGACCCGATTGCCACCTCTAATTGTAGGCAAGTTGTGGAGTACGTATATTTGATTAGCTTGGCCCAAATTCTCGTAGGTAGTCTGTCCAACATCTTCACGTCATTTCTTAGCCAGTATTAAAGTTAGGCTTTTAAAGCTTTACTCACACGGGTGCTCACCTGTTAGTCCAAAATAACATTAAATTAACCCTCTTACGTCAAAATAATATTTAACTATTAAAATCCCGGAATTAGCAAATGTACGACAAGTGCCTCAAATAATACGATAAACGACCATATAAATATAAAAATAAGGGGTATAAATATTAACAAATATCGTCTTATCAAAGATGGAGTCTTCAAACTATATGAAATGGTTAGGTCTTGACTAATCTAAGTAGTCGGCGTGGTTAGAGATTAGTAGGTATTGAATTAGATCATGATAATGGCTTAGAATTAGTAAGGAAAAATTTCAAATTTTATATCTATTAGATTACTTCTTTGAGGAAGAAGATCACTGATAGAAGTTGCTTGTAGGATCCGATTTCATAAGAAGAGTTCTTCTAATCTTACTGTGCCATGTTGCTATGCAAGCAAGGTAAGGGTCCTTGCTAACTTTTGTATATTGAATGAATGTATTAGTTGTACTTTGTGTTAGTTTGATCTTGTTTGTTGTTGGTGGTCTTGAGACCGTCTTATTCAATAG
>JAIUZE010031156.1:0-11595 GCA_022085475.1 Heliosperma pusillum | reverse complement strand
AGACTCTCGAAATAACATTTTTCGATTCGACATGCGATAAACGTTTCGCATCCAAGACTCGGTCAATCATAGACGCCGAGTACCCCAAATTCGGTCAACCTTCATGAAAGAGGCGGAAAAGAGCACAAGCATCATAACAAGCGGTACGCTACATGCAATGACACCACCTCGCAAGTATACAACATTTGACGGCCGGGTCGATCAACGCAAAGCGTTCGCGTCTTAACAACGTCGTCATATGCCCACTAACACATGCAATTAAGCAGTAAGGATACACTCCTCGTTCCGACATTCCAACCTTACGAACGAAGAGGTAGCCGGGGGAATGAGAGTACAAAGCACATAACAATTATTGCTCAAACCATAACATGTGTAAAACCGACTCAAAGTGGGATATATCAAAAACCGTCACAAAACATGTGATATAAGCATGATATAATAGTAACAATGATAAACATGAAACAATACGTGATTACATAAGCATTAGACCAAGTTTAGGAAGTATAATGAATAAGAAACATAAATCTCATCTCAAAACAACAAGTTTGGAAACTATTAAAACAAGGGTCCACTTCAAACGGTCATAACTAGAGTTCTAGACATTCAAATGCAGAAATTCCAAGTGGAGGTGATAGCTTATTCTCTTACGGTTCCAACAGTAGATCACAAGCCCAAAACAAGCAAGTAACAAATGAGATATGATCATTTTACGAAAAGGAGTCAGTGCAGTGAGTCCCAGCCGGTCAGGGGGACCGGCGGCCGGGTACCCGCTGGGAACACATTCACCCGAGAACAAAAAGCTTCAACATCCATTTTCAACAATCATCAATAACTATTATCAACTATCAATAATCATCAACAATTATCAATAAACAACATCCATCATCAACAAACACAAGTTTTATGAATACTAATCCTATTCCAAATACGATTACTAACATAGAAAACACATTAAAACACGTAAAGATATCGAGTAACCCTTCACCGTTACCTTTTCGCGTCTTCAATCTTCGTCTAGGTCCTCTTCTACTAAGTAGTAGTCTTTGTCGAGGTCTTGAAGGTCTCCACCTACAATTAGACTACAAAAGATGAATATAATTCACCTTTGAAAAAGACGGATAAATTGAAAAGTGAGAAAGACGGTAATTTTATTACCAATTAAGATAGAGGACGATGAGAGGGAAGATTAAGACGAAAATTAGCGGATTTGAGCAAGGGATGAAGGAGTAGTGATGATCTTGAGATTGATTTAAAATGGTGTTAGGGCTTTGGTGGTTTGTATGAGGAAGAAGAAGTAAGTGGAAAAAGAATGAGGGAGATAGGGTTTATAAGGGTGAGTGGAGAAATATGGGGGGAAAAGCCCAAAAGCGCCTTAAGGCGTAACTCACACGGAATTTCGAGTAAAGTCCAAAAACGAACTCTGATTTTCTAAATTAAACACGGGAAATTAAATTCTAGACTAAAATTAAATTTCGCTGAAAAGTATCCGTATAATATTTTTAATATAAAAATAGGGTACATTTGCGGGTGTTACAATCACCCCACCTTTTAAAAAGTTTCATCCTCGAAATTTGAGAGTAGAAAACAATAGTATCAAGGACAAGAATCGGTTTTCAAAATTAATACGAAAACTTTTATAAGGGAAACATTTACGAAACGAGGTTCTTCTCGAAAACGGTTTAAAGAGATTTTTCATAAGTGCAAAACTTTATTTACGGATCTCAAGAGTGCCCATCGCGAACGAGAACTCTAATTATCCATAGCAAATCAATGTCGAAATAGTGAAATCGAAAAATCAAACAAGCGTTAGTAAGTGCAGGACTAGTCACCAGACGTCTCCAATAACAAGTCCAAACATCTAACCAAACACAAAATCCAAATATAAAAGCGAAAGAAATCTATTTTCTCCAAAAAGAGGATACAAAGTCCATCTTTAGACTTCTTTGAAAAGTTAAATTAGAAATACAATATGGAAATTCGAAGGTTTTCTCAAAGATAAAAGAAAAATAAGAAGGCATTACACGTACATAGAGCGACTCGCACATCTCACACAATTCAGGGTAACAAAATATATACAAAACACGCGAAAACGAAAAAAATCGAACTCTTAGGGATAGGAAGATCACGATGAAGTCGGCAGGAAGATCTACAAGAATTCGAAATCACTAACTCTTCTAATAAACTAGTCCTCAAGAGAATGTAATTTGCCTCAATTACACTTTAACCATCCTAAATCGCCAAACTCCATAAACATTATTTACAACAATCACAATCAAAGCAACAAACATAATTATCTAAGATCCAACTAGCCTCATCCCAGATCTCACGACAAGGAAAAATCCACAATCCATTATCGATTATAATAATTCTTTAATACGCGATAACATCCTTAATTCGATCATTATTACGCTCGAAACCTCAAATATAAATAGTCACATTAGCAAACTATGGTGGTTACTAATCCTTAAGATAAATGGGTTCACCATTCTAACTCTATATTCCATAACAACTGAGCACTCACTATCCAAAGCTTGCAACGAACATTTCTCAATCTCAAACTATGATTCTTTAAGAATAAAAGAGAATTACGAACTCCAAACCACAAATGGCCAATCATTTGGCAATCATACAACCATTCAAATCATCTAGTTCATCTAAAACTCAAAATGAATCGATTTTCATTTATGACAATACTCCTCAAACTTTGGTTACCGAATTAATTACCCTAAAGCAAAGCCTCTTTTAGAATCCATCAATTAGAGACATCTAATTCCTAAATGATATCCCAAGCAACCGTTATAATACCCAACATCGACGAACTATTTTCATGATCCACTCAATTCTCAAATTAACGCTACAATACCAAGCTCCAAATCTAAAACCACCAAGAGAGGATACATTATCACTATTAGGATTCATCCTAGAGCTTAAGTCCTATTTCCCATGATCAAATACAACATGAAATTTGCTCAATCCAACGACACATATTCTAGCTAAAGAATCCCAAAATACACTACACTTACTCTCTGAGCCTTACAAAGGGATATCCAAACCACTAGAGAAAAGATTAAGCAGCAACGAGTTAGGAAACGATAAGGAAATCTCAAGGAGAACAAGAGAATACTCAGGCACGAGATTATAAGAGAGGAACGCTTGAAAATAACGAGGTCATAAGCAAGAGACAAAGGAGATAGTAGAGTTATGAAGATATCCGAGTAAGAAATAAGATACGAGCATGCGATTTCTTAAAGATCAATCTTGATAAAAACATTCAAGAATGGAAATGAAAAGGGATAATGGCACGAGTAAAGGTTTAAGGTTTAATCCACAAAATTTCTCCTTTCAGACTTAGGGTGATAGCAAAGCAACTCATCCCAATAACAAAGGTCTCTTACAAGGGACCCTCGTACCACAAATTATCAAAGTAAGGTACACCTAGATTTAACAAATCGATTACAACCCAATTCATCCATCCTTTCATATAGCACGGAATCCCAATTGTGGAATTGCAACTCAAGTATAGTAACATTCTCTAAATTCCAAAATTTGACACACTCTCAAAGGTTTCAAAACCGAAGGACTAACAAGGAAATCTTCATACTAAACTCTTTTCAACTCCTATGGCCCACAAGGTAGAACACCAAACAGAACGTCATCATCAACATCTTAAGGCATCACCATCATAGCTCATCTAATCAGATTCCACTCATGTCCATAGTCCTTAAGTAACATGGTTTAATCTATCATGACGACTTACTATCTCAACCAAGTCTCCGATACCATGATCAAATGTCCTAATTTTAAATCCAATGATTATAACCAAGTATTTTTCCACCAAGCATATACCCAAAGGTACACACTAGAAAATCACAAGAAGTCACTTAACCTCAAAAGTATTTCGCACCTCAAGATATCATTCAAAGCTTCTCATTTACACCAATTAGACCTATCATAACCATGGTCTTCAAAACAATACTAAACTTTTAAGTCCAAAAGATTAAATTATTAATGAGTTAAGAAGTCCTAGCCAACTCATTCAACCTTACACCATCGAATATCATGAACTATTTACACACAAGTCATGACAAGCATTTATACACTAAAATCATCAAACATATCTTACCACACTTTCCTCAAGGATCCCAACTCTCACCACTAGGGGTGCACTTAGGTCTACACAATTTTTCTCAAATCCCAAATTCATACTAATCAACACTAACATTCCACAATGTCCAAAATTCTTCCGACCAAGGTTTATTTACTACAAACAAATGGGTATGGTATCCACAAAAGGTCACGTGAGAAAGTTGAGGGTACAAATGGTAAGATGGAGGAAACTATCAAGCGTAATTTCCAAGAGGTAAAACAAGTTGGAAGAGAAAGAAGCACCTAGATAGAAAACGGGGAAAAGGTACATTAAAGGCACAAGAGATCAACGATGAGGGAGAAGTACACTTCAAATAGGCTTGTCGATCTTCAATCTTCGGCCAAAGATTACTTCTTCTTGCCAACCTACGGTCCACCTCAAGATGGTTGATACAAACAAACATAACATCACTCAACACAATCAACAAACAAGTTAGAACCTAACAAACATCAGGTACACCAAAGACTACCAAATTAGGTCCTTAAGTCTACCCATCTCTCATTTATTATTTCAAGGTCAAGTAATTTAAGTTAAGGGTTCACGTGTGTGCGTCGGAAGCGTTAAAGCTCTAATACCAACTGTGACAACCCTCGCAAATGCGGAAATAAAACATAACAAGCATGTGATTTATATAGCGGAAAATACGGTGTTTTTAAAACTTTTTACATGCCAAGATAAAAATAAGAGGAATGTCAAATAAATAGAAACTAAAATAGAATATACTACAAAGAGACGAAGTCTCTCAAAATGTTATCAAATATCAAAGTTATTAGCAAACTAGCTAAACAACGTCTAGGGGTGATTCATCCAGGCCAACGGCCGCTAGCTCACACCCGAAACCCAAAATACAACAAGCAAAATCCATCCAAGCAACCAACCTGTTCATCCATGAAAAACATGAACGCCAAAGTCAATGGGGAGTAACTCCGGGTTCTCCCATCCATATCACAAATAACATAATTAAACGGAAATACGAAAGTAGAAGCATGCATATATAAATATACATGTGAAATACGAAAAAGGATAAATAGGCAAATTATATGTATAAGGATATCAATACATGAAGTACAAAATCGTAACCATCATATTATAGATAGACACGGGGAAGACACTCTTAGGCAACCATACACTCACTAGGGCTTGCATCTCACCGTTAGCGGCATAAGTTTGATAAGTTTGAGACTCGACAAACAAACCATGCCAAGTCATCCAACGATCACAAGTAATCAATCATATAATCATCCATCAAAATGTACGTGTACGTTGACAACATCTCTCACGGTAAATGACACGCACTAGCACCGTGTACATGGCAAGTATGATTAAAATCGCATCCACGGGATAAACATTTCCCTGAACGCATACACGATTCAAACATTTCGTATATGTAGACTACTTTCCTCCTTGTAGGACGACGATATAAATATCCGATCCTAGTCTAAACCTGGCCAGACTCTCGAAATAACATTTTCCGATTCGACATGCGATAAACATTTCGCATCCAAGACTCAGTCAATCATAGAAGCCGAGTACCCCAAATTCGGTCAACCTTCAAGAAAGAGGTGGAAAAGCGCACAAGCATCATAACAAGCGGTATGCTACATGCAATGACACCACCTCGCAAGTATACAACATTTGACGGCCGGGTCGATCAACGCAAAGCGTTCGCGTCTTAACAACGTCGTCATATGCTCACTAAAACATGCAATTAAGCAGTAAGGATACACTCCTCGTTCCGACATTCCAGCCTTACGAACGAAGATGTAGCCGGGGGAATGAGAGTACAAAGCACATAACAATTAGTGCTCAAACCATAACATGTGTAAAACCGACTCAAAGTGGGATATATCAAAAACCGTCACAAAACATGTGATATAAGCATGATATAAATGTAACAATGATAAACATGAAACAATACGTGATTACATAAGCATTAGACCAAGTTTAGGAAGTATAATGAATAAGAAACATAAATCTCATCTCAAAACAACAAGTTTGGAAACTATTAAAACAAGGGTCCACTTCAAACGGTCATAACTAGAGTTCTAGACATTCAAATGCAGAAATTCCAAGTGGACGTGATAGCTTATTCTCTTACGGTTCCAACGGTAGGTCACAAGCCCAAAATAAGCAAGTAACGAAGGAGATTGATCATTTTACGAAAAGAAGTCAGTGCAGTGAGTCCCAGCCGGTCAGGGGGACCGGCGGCCGGGTACCCGGCTGGGAACACATTCACCCGAGAACAAAAAGCTTCAACATCCATTTTCAACAATCATCAATAACTATTATCAACTATCAATAATCATCAACAATTATCAATAAACAACAACCATCATAAAACAAACACAAGTTCTATGAATACTAATCCTATTCCAAATACGATTACTAACATAGAAAACACATTAAAACACGTAAAGAGATCGAGTAACCCTTCACCGTTTCCTTTTTCTGCTCCTTCAATCTTCATCTAGGTCCTCTTCTACTAAGTAGTAGTCTTTGTCGAGGTCTTGAAGGTCTCCACCTACAATTAGACTACAAAAGATGAATATAATTCACCTTTGAGAAAGACGGATAAATTGAAAATTGAGAAAGACGGTAATTTTATTACCAATTAAGATAGAGGACGATGAGAGGGAAGATGAAGACGAAAATTAGCGGATTTGAGCAAGGGATGAAGGAGTAGTGATGATCTTGAGATTGATTTAAAATGGTGTTAGGGTTTTGGTGGTTTGTATGAGGAAGAAGAAGTAAGTGGAAAAAGAATGAGGGAAATAGGGTTTATAAGGGTGAGTGGAGAAATATGGGGGAAAAAGCCCAAAAGCGCCTTAAGGCGTAACTCACACGGAATTTCGAGTAAAGTCCAAAAACGAACTCTGATTTTCTAAATTAGACACGGGAAATTAAATTCTAGACTAAAACTAAATTTCGCTGAAAAGTATCCGTATAATATTTTTAATATAAACATAGGGTACATTTGCGGGTGTTATAGTACCTTCGGGGCTAAAGAGGTCAAATTTTTAGGATATGTCATTTCTGCTAAGGGCATATCTGTGGACCAAGACAATATTGCAGCTATTAAGTCTTGGCCCAGTCCCAAGAACATCACTGAAGTCAGGGGATTTCATGGTCTACCCTTCTTTTATAAAAGGTTCATACAAGGGTTTAGCACCATCATGGTGCCTGTGACAGAGGGAATTAAGAAAGGTGAGTTCAAGTGGACTGAGCACGTATAGGCAGCCTTTGAAATCATCGATAAGAAGCTGTGTGAGGCACCTATCCTAGCTCTACCTGACTTTTATCAGCTATTTGAGGTAGAGTGTTATGCTAGTGGGGTGGGAATTGGAGCAGTTCTCATTCAAGGCAGGAACCCTATAGCCTTCTTCAGTGAACAACTCAGTGGAGCCAAAATCAATTACTCCACCTATGACAAGAAAATTTATGCCTTGGTGAGAGCCCTCATGTACTGGAGCCACTACCTTAAGCCAAAGCCTTTTGTACTTCATTCAGACCATGAGGCTCTGAAATACATAAATGGCCAACACAAGCTCAGTGTCAGGCATGCCAAGTGGGTTGAGTACCTCCAGTCATTCAATTTTTCAAGCAAATACAAGGAGGGGAAGGAAAATGTGGTGGCAAATGCACTGTCTAGGAGGCACTCTATGCTAGTGACAGTTCAACAAAGGGTATTAGGCTTTGAATTTATGAAGGAACTTTACAAGGATGATCTTGATTTCATGGAAGATTGGTTATCCTTACAGAACAGTTCCAACACCAAAGAGACTAAGTACTTACTGCAGGAGGGATATATGTTTAAGGGGAACAGGTTGTGTGTCCCTAGAGGCTCATACAGAGACCTGCTGGTGAGAGAGATCCACTCTAATGGACTAGCAGAACATTTTGGGGTGCAAAAGACTTTGGACATCCTACAAGACCAATTCTATTGTCCTAGGATGGAGGGGGATGTTCAGGCTGTCATTAGGAGATGTTCTACCTGCCAAAAATCAAAGAGTTCCTTCCAAGCAGGCCCCTACACACCCCTACATGTTCCTGATAAGCCTTGGGAAGACATTAGTATAGACTTTATTGTTGCTTTGCCAAGGACGCCCAGGGGAAAAGATTCTATCATGGTAGTGGTTGACAGGTTCAGCAAGATGGCCCATTTTGTGTCATGTAAGAAGACTGGGGATGCATCAGGGGTTGCTGAACTATATTTCAAAGAGATAGTCAGACTTCATGGGGTGCAGTGCCTAGGTCCATTGTCTCAGACAGAGACACAAAATTTATGAGCTACTTGTGGAAGACCTTGTGGAAGCTGCTAAATACTAGGCTACTCTTCAGCACCTCTCACCATCCCTAAATAGATGGGAAGACAGAGGTTACCAACAAAACCTTGGGAAGGATACTTAGGTGTATTGTCAAGAAGTCATTGGGAGATTGGGACCTCAAGCTAGCTCAGGCAGAATTTGTTTTCAATAGAGCCCCCTCATCAAGCGCTGGCCACAATTTTTTTTAAGTGGTCTATGGCAGCAACCCACTCATGCCCATAGACCTGTCCAACGTGCCTAAGGAAGTGCTGAACTATGATGCAAAGAGAAGGGTAGAACAAATGCTCAAGCTACATGAGCATGTCAAGAAGAAAATAGAGAGAGCCAATGATCAGTACAAAAACAAAGCCAAGGTGCCAAGAGGAAAGGAGGAGTTTCAGGCAGGTGATCTGGTATGGTTGCACCTCAGGAAAGAAAGGTTCTCAAGCAAAAGGAAGAACAATCTCATGCCCAGGGCAGAGGGGCCTTTTGAGATCATAGAGAAGGTGGGAGCCAATGCCTAACAGGTAGACTTGCCAAGGGAGTATGAGGTTCATGGCACATTCAACATAGGAGACCTCAGTCCTTAATTACTATGACAGTGAAGAGGAGAACTCTGAGGATTTGATGCTAAAATCTTTTCAACCAGAAGAGGATGAAGCAGGAGCTAGGGGCTCAACACACTTTGAACCCTCAGTGAAGCATGCCAAGGTGCCATCACAAGCACCCTCAGTCAGAACAACAAGATCTAAGGCCATTCAGGCAGACCAGGAGGAACCAGTCCTGACCAGCAACAATTCCAGGCCAGATATCCTACAGCAGTTGTCAAAGCAAGGGCTCCAACTTCTTTTCCCATCTAGTTGAGACCATTGGCTACTTAAAAGTCCAGGAGATGTTTTTATAATTGTCCCTGTAAGTCCAAGTAAAACAGCCCACAAGTTCAAGGGTCATTCTGAGAGCCAAGCAGGCATAGAGGCCAACAAATGTGTTCAAAGGCATCTTACTTTTGTGTGACCAGTAGTAGCATTAATAAGGTCCTTGTGAAGGTCATAGTAGTCCCTCTCAAGTCCCGATATGGAGCAGCAAACAACCAAACCAAGAACTACAACAATCCGCACAGCATTGCCATTTCAGGAAAGGGACAATGTCACTTTTGACAGTCACTTTTCTAGGATTAGCAGTCTGTTTCAGCTCACCTTATTAGTAGACTTTTGCATCTGTTTTGTTGTCTTTGTAAGGCTAATTTTAAGCACTTAGATGTAGCTTTATTTATGTGGTGGAGATCTCTTGTAATACTCTATATAAAGAGCCCTTTTGCCTTGTGTAAAACTCGAAATATGAATGAATGAAAAACCAGAGTCTTTACTCTATCTCTTGTTAACCTGTGCAATTTGGTTAGCTAAAACCTCAACAAACTTGTGCTAGTCTTAGTTTGTTGGCCTCTTAAGTCATTCACTTGTGCTAGTCTAAGTGAGTGAGTTTTGCTAAGGACTCACTGAAACTAAGTCAGTCTGTGCTAGTCTTGACAGTCTTGAGTTCAGGGTTTTCTATCTTGTTTGTTTAATTATCTTGCTTGCTTCCTAATTCTGTCCTGACCCCTAGTTTGGTGTTCCACAACAAATGTGTAAAAGTCTACCGATGTGGGACGAGAAAAACTACTTTAGCGACCGAATTTTGCGACGGACATGAACTTTTGCGACAATTGGTAAAAAAAAAGTTTATTATGAATTATATAGAGTATATAAAATTGCTTAATAAAAGAAAGATATCCACAAATATAACAATTTTAGCGTGTTTAATCATATCCCGATAGATATAATCTAATTTGCGAAGACATTGGTCTTAAATTCTTCTCCTCAATGGTTTTTAAATTATTTTGTTACTACTTTAAGATATAATATTATAAAAAGTCTCCTCGTCAATAAATATGGGCCAGGCTGTGCCATAAATGGGCCCTAAGTGTGGCCGAAACCTGCCCCAAAATTACTTTGGGCCCTTTTTGAGTAGCGCAAGGGCTGTTTTGGGCTAAATAAAATACCCAGGCCCTGCAAAAAAAAGTTGGCTGGACTGGGGCCAATGAACTTGGGCTACTTTATTACCTCATACTCTCCATGCCTTTTTAGTTGACACTTTTAAGAAACGAGTCATATGTCAACTTTGTTAATTGATCCTTATAAGATTGTGATTATTAACTATATTAGTAATTTATTATAACCAAATTCTTCAAGAGAACAAGCCATATGTTAATTATATCATTTTTCATTGTGTTATATATTAAACGGGTTATTTAATTTAAGAATACTTTAAAAACTCTTGCTTAAATTTCTCTAGATTGTATTGGGCATACTTGTGACAACCCTCGCGAATGCGGAAATAAAACATACAAGCATGTGATATAATAAGCGGAAATACGGTATTTTAAAAACCTTTATACATGCAAGATAAGTATACGAGGAGTGTCAAATTACAAACCGAATACAAAATACTATAAGATAAGAGACGTAGTCTCTCAAAAGGTTAACAATGTCAAAGGGATTAGCAAAATAGCTAATTAACGACTAGAAGTGAATCTTCCAGGGACAACGCCCGCTAGCTCACACCGGAACCCAAAATACCAATCAAAAAGCCATCCAAATCAAGCAACCTGTTCATCCATGAAAAACATGAACGCCACAGTCAGTGGGGAGTAACTCCGGGTTCTCCCAGCCATATCACATTAAACGTACATAAAAGGAAATACAAAAGTAGATCATGCATATATAGATATACATGTGAGGTACAATAAGAATAGATAGGCAATTCTATAGATAATGATAAGAGCATATGGAATACAAGTCCGGATCCATCATGTTATTCAAAGACTCGGGGAAGACACTCTTAGTCAACCGAATACGCTCACTAGGGCTTACATCTCACCGTTAGCGGTATAAGTTTGATAAGATTGAGACTCGACAAACAAACCATGCCAAGTCATGCAATGATCATGAATAATCAATCATGTAATCACACATCCAAATATAACGACACAAAGACGACATCTCTCACGGTAAATGAAACGCACTAGCACCGTGTACATGGCAAGTATGATTAAAAGGCATCCACGAGATACATCATTTCCCTGAACGCATACACGATGCTACATTT
>JAIUZE010031148.1:0-21438 GCA_022085475.1 Heliosperma pusillum | reverse complement strand
GAAGTAAGGCAAAAAGTTTAGGACGACTTAAAAGTCAAGGAAAAGTCAATGACGAATTTCAAAAAGTCAAGAAAAGTCAAAGACGACTTAAAAGTCAAGAAAAGTCAAAGATGACTAAAAACGGTCTTTTCATGAAATCTTTCAGAAATTCCAAATACGACCGCGGAATTTCAAAATAAGACTCCGAACAAAAATTCCTATTTTAAAAACTTAAGTTCTACTGAAAAGTGTTAGTAAATATTTTCACTAGAAAAATAGGGTATATTTCGGGTTGTTACATGCTGGCATAATCTATGCAATCTCTGACTCCAAATGGGTTAGCCCCGTTTAAGTTGTTCCCAAGAAAGGAGGAACAACTGTAGTCAAAAATGAGAAGAATGAGCTCATCCCCTCAAGGATTGTGACGGGATGGCGTATGTGTATTGACTATAGAAAGCTGAATCAATCAACTAGAAAAGATCACTATCATCTACCCTTCATTGACCAAATGCTAGAGAGGTTAGCTTGACACAAGTATTTATGTTACCTAGATGGTTACTCAGGATTTTTCCAAATCCCTATCCACCTTGAGGACCAAGAGAAAACCACCTTCACCTGTCCCTATGGTACTTTTGCTTATCGCAGAATGCCATTTGGCTTGAGTAATGCGCCTGCCACTTTCCAGCGTTGCATGACAGTATCTTCTCAGATTTTGTTGAATCTATCATGGAAGTATTTATGGACGACTTTAGCGTCTATGGCATTTCCTTTGATAATTGTTTGACAAATCTATCCAGAGTTTTAAAACGCTGTGAAGAAGTCGACCTTGTTCTCAACTGGGAAAAGTGTCACTTCATGGTGAACGAAGGTGTAGTTTAAGGTCACATCGTTTCAGAAAGAGGTATAGAAGTGGATCGAGGTAAGATCCAAGTTATTGAACAGCTGCCACCCCCTGCTAATCTAAAAGGAATAAGGAGTTTCCTTGGCCACGCATGTTTCTCCCGACGATTTATAAAAGATTTTTCAAAGATAGCCAAACCCCTGACTGAGCTCCTTTTCAAGGATGCACCATTCAATTTCACAAAGGAATGCCTTGAGGCATTCAACAAAATCAAACGTGCTTTGATCACCGCACCTATAATCCAGTCGCCTGATTGGAATCTACCCTTTGAACTGATGTGTGATGCGAGTGATTATGCCGTAGGAGTTGTTTTAGGGCAAAGAAAGGAAAAGTTTCTTCATGCGATTTATTATGGTAGTAAAACCCTAGATCCTGCCCAAATCAACTATGCCACCACTGAGAAAGAACTTCTCGCCATTGTCTATGCCTTAGACAAATTTCGCTCGTACCTAATAGGATCAAAAGTTATTGTCTACACTGACCATGCTGCCTTGAAATATCTGCTTTCAAAGAAAGATGCAAAACCTAGACTTATCCGATGGATCTCACTCCTTCAAGAGTTTGATTTAGAGATCCGGGATAAGAAAGGAGCAGAGAATGTAGTCGCTAACCACCTCTCAAGGATAAGAGTAACTGAAATAGGATTACCAACGCCAATTAATGATTCGTTCGCTGATGTTTCATTAGTGACGATTGCGGACTCTTCTCCTTGGTATGCTGATATTGCCAACTTCCTTGTCAGTCGCCAGCTACCCTCCGACCTTTCTTATAACCAAAGAAAGAGATTTTTGCATGATGCAAAATTCTTTGTTTGGGATGACCCCTATCTTTTCAAGCAGTGCTACGTATAGATGTTGTATCCCCTAGTGGGAAGTAAAAGGAGTTTTAGAAGGATGCCACTCATCTGCTTATGGTGGACATCATGGTCCATCCAAGACCGTAGCCAAAGTCTTACAATCCGGGTTTTTCTGGCCCTCGATATTTAAAGATTCAAGAGACTTTGTTATGGCTTGTGATGCTTGTCAACGAATGGGTCAAATATCGAAAAGACATGAAATGCCTCAAAACATCATATTAGAAGTCGAGATATTCGATGTCTGGGGTATTGACTATCAAGGACCATTCCCTTTTTCAAATGGAAATCTTTACATTTTAGTCGCTGTCGACTATGTTTCAAAGTGGGTAGAAGCAATTGCCACCCCCAACAATGATGCTAGAGCTGTGATACGACTATTTAAAAAGATCATCTTTCCGCATTTTGGTGTACCCAGAACCGTGATAAGTGATTGAGGAACTCATTTCGGAGAAAAGCAGTTAGACACTCTGCTTGCCAAGTATGGTGTGTATCACAGACGAGGTTTAGCCTACCACCCCCAGACCAGCGGTCAAGTAGAAGTCTCGAACAGAGAACTAAAAACAATTCTTCAAAAAGTTGTTTCAAAATCTAGAACCGATTGGAGTAATAAGCTTGATGATACCTTATGGGCTTATCGCACAACTTTCAAAACACCGATTGGAACATCTCCCTATCAGTTGGTATATAGAAAGGCTTGTCATCTCCCTGTTAATTTAGAGTACAAAGCTCACTGGGCTATCAAAGAATTCAACTTAGACACTAAGCTTAGCGCTGATAGACGACTTTTGCAACTGAATGAGCTAGAAGAGTTTCGTTTGCAAGCTTACGAGAATTCTAGGATTTATAAAGATAAAACGAAGCGTTGGCACGACAAGAGGATACTGAGAAAAGAATTCAATGTCGGTGACCAAGTACTTCTCTTCAACTCCCGTTTGAAAATTTTTCCCGGAAAACTTTGATCAAGATGGTCTGGACCATTCACTGTCACATATGTAAGCAAATACGGATATGTGGAAATAAGGACTAGTAATGGTGAAAAATTCAAGCTCAATGGACACCGGTTAAAACTCTACTATAGCAATTCCATTATCGGATACTTAGATATTGTCTATATAGAGCGTCAGTCCCCAACCAAATGATTTCATAGAAGAATTCGTCGAGCGGGACGTTAAACCAGCGCTTCTCGGGAGGCACCCCTTGTTTCCTTTCCTTTTGGAATTTTTTATTTTTGAAGAATCTATAAAGACCTTCTTTGTCAAGTCCAAAAGACTAGCTTGGGAGAGTCCGCGCTGACTAGTAAGCTTCACTCTCCTTTTATCTTTGTCCCTTTTTACCCTTCTTCCATCTGAGCATCTCGTTGCATATTTAGTCTTTGTGCTCACATTGAGGACAATGTGATGTTTAGCTTGGGAGAGGAATTGCATTTTCCCATTTTGCATTTTAGTTGTTTATATTTTCAAATTTTTGAATAAGAGAAAAATTTAAAATTTTGAACATAATTGAATGGTTTTCATGCTTTGCTTGCTTGTTTACTATGCTATCATGTTACATTTCCCAAACTTAGAGCTTTCAAAAGATAATGATTCAATATTCATTGAATTGTGTATACATGGGGAAGTCTTGTACACAGTAGGCATGGAATGAATCTATAGATGAGTACGCTTGATCTTGACATTTGGCAAGTTACATATATTGTAAGGTAGAACCTCCTTAGGCTGGTACATCTATACCCAGTCTCATTAAGGTGTGTGTAGTTCTCCTTGTGATGTGTGTCATCTCAAAACGCATAAGTATGGTTCTCATTTCATTCCTATAAGCATTGCATTCATGATTCACTAAGATTTGAAGCCTTTTTCACTTTGAATTACCCCTCAAAATTAGCCCCTTCATAAAAATGTTTCACAAGATAACAACTACATATAAAAACTGCCTACCCTGTTGAGTTAGCAGCTAGACTATGGTGTATGGGTGCTCTTTTGAGAAGATTTTGTTCCTTGATGACAAAGTGAATTTGGGAGAACCAAAATGTTCAAGAAGTGATGTTATGTTCAGAAAAAAAAAAGATAAAAAAATGAAATAGAAAAATGAGAAAATTGAAAAAGATAAAAAAATCGAAAAAAAAGAAAGAAAAAGAAATACAAGAAGAAGTTGTGAGTATCTCCTCAAACTGTCAATTCAATGTTTAGAAGGAGTTCACTCTTGTGTTTCGTGTGTAATAAGCCAATCCGTTCCTTCTGGCTTCGTTATTCATCTTTTGAGAATTAATCGAAAGTTTGGATTGAGTATTCATTTATCATTGGTCAGTTGCTAGCTCATTCTAACCTTCACATGACCATAACTATTTATCCACCTTTCACCCATTCCCCAAAGCCTTCTTCCTATTCTTCCGGCTTCTTTTCTGTGTGCATTGTGATCTTTGACTTGTAATTTGAATTGTTTACCATATTAGACTGCGGTCACATTTTCATAAGTCGTAGATAGGTGAGTGTCTCAAAAACATTTACAAATAAAGAAATCACCTTTTTCATACATGAGTGTTCGAGTGTGCCGTGAGAGTCTATTTGTCAAAAAGATCATGCAAGAGCCGAAAATCTATAGTGAAATTCTTTGTGCTACGCCGTTATGTAAATCTCAGCCATGTTTATGTATCATTCTTGCCCACGTTGTTTTTGGGTTATGATTCATTATGTTTCCAAAGTTTTACGTTGAGATTTGTTTCTTGATGGTGTAGTAGCCAATGCTTGCAACCCTTGTCCTGGTATTGTTTGTTATGTTTGCTTGAAGACAAGCAAGGGTTTAGCTTGAGGGAGTTTGATAAGTGAATATTTGCATGATTTTAACCCCCAATTTAGCCCGGTTTTGTATGTCATTTGTGCTTTGTTAAGCCATTTTATGAGCTAATATCGTCTTCTAGGCGAATTCCTATGTTCTAACCTGTTTTGTAGGGAAAGTGACGTTTCTACGCCCTTTTTCTATATTTCCGAGCATTTGCCTAGAAGCCGACGATTTGAGAAGCAAGCTTGACCAAGTCAAAGGCATTTCAAGAAGGTTCACTGATTCAAAAGAAAGAAGAAGCAAAGACGATTTCGCAGTTGTCAGAAGATCGATCAGTTAGGCGAATAAATCATCATTTACGTCAAACCCTATCAACAAACCCGACTCAAAAGGTCAAGGGGGATAATGAAAGTCAAGTCATATGCAAGGGGAGATGAAACGAAAGTCAAAGTAACCAGATTAAAACTTACCCGATCGGGTAAGTAGTGTACCCGATCGGGTATGTTTGCTGATACGAGCTTTTGCTTCGACTTCCTCCTTTTTGTCCTATGTGATGAATGCATGACCCCTCCCCCACGAAACCTACTACTATATAAGAGAGCCTCAGCACACAATTCTTAACACACCTCCCTACACTTCTACACACTTCTCTTTACAAAAAAACCCTAGATTAGGAGGAGAGAAACCTAGCCTCTCTTCTCTTGTCTAGATCATTTTTCTTCTTCCTTTTTGTCCTTAGTTTCTTAGTTTATTTCTGTCTTTTCTACATCAAATCCTTAGCCTAGATCAATAAGAAATCCATCTTTGTAATCTACTTTATCTGGTTCAAGTATTGTAATTCGTGGATCGACTATTCTATGCAAGGAATTTCTATTATGGTTGTTTATATTTCATCATTGTCGTTGTTGATCGTCATCTAGGTATCCCTATTTTATCTTTTGTTTAAAGTCTTTATGTTTCTTATTTGATTGCTATTTTCTTTACATGTTATTTTAGATTCAATTTCAATATCGTTGTAATCATTTCATTTCCCTAGATAGTCAATTAAGCGTCGTTATTATCGTCAATTAGAGAGTCTTAAAATATTATCAAAACCAAATAAACATGTCTATCCTAGTTTTTATTATTAACATCATCTTAGATATAAACATCACCATGAGTGAGTAGTCGTTTTTCTAGGGTGTAGGGTAGCCATGTGGGTTGGCTAAAAGATGATAATTTGATAAAAGAAATTGTGTTTCTAAAACATTGTGTCTATGCATGTTTGGACTATAACGATAGTTAACGATTCCTGATCAAAATCATTGACTAAAATGGAATTCTTTTCCAAAGTAGAAATACGTGAATTGAATAGACAAAGCATGACATGGTATATTAAGACCTAGTAAATTACCTAGAGCCTGCTAGACCATCTTATCTATGATTGTAATGAACACATCATTCTTACGAACTCACAATGAATTATCAGGATGTTCTAAATCCAATTTCATCAATATGTTAATCTACATGTGTGAACCTACTTCCCTAGATTCTTTTCATCATTTTTAATTCATCACCTGCTTTATTGTTTTCGTTTTGATTTGCTTTTATTTTGTTTTCATTTATGCTTTTTATTAGTTTAGAAATCAAAACCACAAAACCCAGATACTCGTTAGATAAGACCCAATTGCAAGACATTTCACACTCTATAGGAAACACCATCTCCCTGAGGATCGACCCCTACTTCCCTAATTACATTAATTTGTTATTAGCCTAGTCTGGGTAATTATCTTTGACCAGAGCTTGCGACAGGCCCGATCAGGCCAGCACATGTTGAATCACAGACATGCCAAGTGGGTTGAGTTTCTACAATCCTTTACATTCTCTAGCAAATACAAGGAGGGGAAGTAGAATGCTGTGGCAGATGCATTATCAAGGAGGCACTCCTTATTGTCAGTCATGGAGCAGAGAGTCTTAGGGTTTGAATTCTTGAAAGAGTTGTATAAAGAGGAACCTGCTTTTCCTAAGGAATGGATCACACAGGCTGAGAAGGGAAGAGCTCAGGGGAGCAAGTACATGGTGCAGGAGGGGTTCCTATTCCTGAGGAACAAGCTATATATACCTAGGGGTTCTTACAGGGACCTGCTTATGAAAGAGGTGAATTCAGAAGGTCTAAGGGGACACTTTGGGGTTCAGAAGACACTTGACATACTGCAGAACCAATTCTATTGGCACAAAATGATGGGTGATGTCCAGATTATCCTCAGGAGATGCTCAATGTGCCAGCAGGCCAAAAGCTCTTTCCAAGCTGGGCCATACATACCACTACCTGTACCAAAGAAGCCATGGGAGGATGTGAGCATGGACTTCATTGTTGCACTGCCTAGGACCCAGAGAGGTAAAGAGTCTGTAATGGTTGTTTTTGACAGGTTTAGCAAGATGGCTCACTTTTTAGCATGCAAGAAGATTAAGGATGCTGCCAGTGTTGCTGAGCTCTACCTAAAGGAGATTGTGAGACTACACGGGGTTTCAAAGACTATAGTCTCAGACAGAGACACCAAATTCATGAGCTACTTTTGGAAGACCATGTGGAGGCTCTTGAAGACCAGGCTACTATTCAGTACCTCACACCATCCTCAGACTGATGGCGAGACTGAAGTCACCAAAAAAAAACTATGGAGGATCCTAAGATGCCTGGTTAGCAAGTCCTTAAAAGACTGGGACCTGAAGCTAGCACATGCTGAATTTGCCTTCAATAGGGCATCATCTACTGCAACAGGTCACAGTCCCTTTGAAGTTGTTTATGGGGTGAATCCACTCATGCCCTTGGAGCTATCTTACATACCAAGGGAGGAGATAAACTTTGATGCCAAGAGTAGGGCTAAACATATGGTGAAGTTACATGGGACAGTCATGAGGCAGATAGAGAAATCAAATGAAAGGTACAAGAAACAGTCCAAGGCTCCTAAGGCAAGGAAGGAGTTCATGCCAAGGGATTTGGTATGAGTTCATTTGAGGAAGGAAAGGTTTCCAGCCAGGAGGAAGAACAAGCTAATGCGTAGGGCCGATGGTCCCTTTGAGATCATAGAAAATAGTGGTCCAAATGCTTACAATGTTGATCTACCTGGTGACTATGGGGTTCATGGCACTTTCAATATGGGGGATATGAGTCCTTACTATGGGGATTCTGAATATGAGTAGGCTACAGGATTGAGGACAAGCCTAGTTCAACCATGGGAGGTTGCAGCAAGAGCTGAGGGACAGGGCTATGTTATCAACATGGGAAGCAGGGGCGAGACATGGGAAGCAGGGACGAGACATGGGAAGCAGGGGCGAGACATGGGAAGTCAGTAGACAAGGCAGGGGTAGCCAGTGAGCAAGACTTTGCTAGCCAAGACAAGGCCAGAGGCGGGAAAAATAATAGCCAAGGCAAGGGCATTGCTAGCCAGAGACAGACCCACCAAAACCAAAACAAAACCCTACCAGCCATTTCAGCAGGAACCACTTGGGGAGGCCATAACTTCCAGCACACCATGAACCACAAGTTGCCACCATGGCTAGCTAAAAACTTACCCATCTAAGTCCAAAAATTTCTAGGGAGCCAGGTCCAGTTTACACTCCAACCATCCCAAAAATCCAAATCAAAACCAGGTTGCAGGAAAAGCATAAAGCAGCTTTGCCATTTCTGGTTAGACATTGAGAGACCATCTCCAAAAGTCTTTTAATTGTCTTGCCTACTGTAAGAAACAAAGCAGAAGAAGGTCAAGGAAGCATTAATGAAGCTCGTACACAAGCTCAAAGTCAGAACTTAACAAACAAAACCAGTCGAAGCACATCACTGTCAATGCCTGCATGTTTGTCTGTTTTAGTATTTATCTATGTATTCCACTCTATATAATGTAGCCAGTACTTTGTTTGCATCCTAATGATTAATCTTGGCCCTTATATAAGATTCTAGGGTTTGTATTAGACAGCTTGAGGCTTATATAAGGACCCTTTCTCTTTTGAAGAAGACAAATTATTATCGAATGAAAAAACCAGAGAATTCTTCTCATTTCTAAATCTTTTAACTTGTGCATTTCTGTAGTTGAGAGTCAGACCTGGTAATACCATGTGGTAGGCTGTGGGTATTGATCAAAGTCTGTGGGCAAGCTCAAACCTCCCTGTGCTCAGACTGTGGGTTGTTTGTCTTGTTGTTTGATTCAAGGTTGTTCACCTGTGCTATGCTGTGGTGAATGAGCTTGATCAGTCCAGTTTTTAACTAATTTCCTGTGTTGAGCTGTGGAATCTAGTTGACATTCATATCCCTTGTGTCCTAGTTGTCTTGAGAGTCATTTACTTCAATTCATACAATACCCCCACTATATTACTGCAGGTGTAATGGTGTCATTCATCTGGTGGTCTGTTTTGTTGGTCATGTGATGATGCGAGTCTTCGTGAGTTCGTTAGAGTATCGATTTTTGAGAACTTGCAGTAAGTATGTGCTGGCCATATGCTTAGAGGTCGTATTTTATTGTTATCATTTCCTTAGCTGTTGTTTCGCGGGTTTAAGAGTAGAGTCTAACTGGTGGATATTTATCGTTGTTATTGTTGAGTTTATTGTCCTTTAGATTTTGGTCATGAGGCTTGATTGTTGGAGTATTTTCGCATATGTATTTGGATGTTTTGACTTGATGAGTGTGAGGAGGTCGCGAAATTTGATTGTGATGTGCTTGAGATTGTAAATGGTTCGATATCGTTAAAGGATTGTATAAGGATATAAGTGTTAGAGTGTATCATGTTTGGGATGAATGGATTTGTTGGCAGTGAGGGTCAATGTTCCGATTTTGGGTGGACAATGATTTTAAGTCAAGCGTTATGCCATGGGGATAGGGCGAGAATTCGGAAGATGATGATAAATGATTTTGATTTAATGTTTTGCGTTCAGATTTTTGGGTGGATTCCAGGTGACTTGAGGAATGGACGGTGTTTGGATTTTAGTGTATTTGTCAGTGTGAGTATTATAGTTTTAAGCAATCCTGGTAAGACGGGATGATGTAGATAAATGGAAGAAGTAAGAGTTTAATGATGAATTGGTTAGAAGGCATAGCAGCGTTTTTGGAAGAGTAGGTTGCCTCATAGCATGGTGATTTTGTGGAATGTTTAGGGAGCATGGGGATTGGTTGATAAAGTAAGGAAATTGTTGATTAGTTATGAAGTTGAGATATTATTATCGACATAGATGTTGAGTCGTTGTCTTAGGTAAAGTGTGATGATCAGTTTTGGGCTCTGTGAAAGAATATAACTATTTTGTATGGTGGGAAGCATAGAGTATAGTAAATTAGTAATAGTGTTAATGTTGAGTATGAGGCAAAATGGATTTGTGATGTGGGTGTTGTGGTATCATGAAGGGAATAGTATTGGTATGTGTTAGTTCGAATGTCCTGTGGAGAGATTTGTTTTGTGTAGTAAGGGCCAATGTATGCATTGTTGGAGTTTGGATTAGGTGGTTGTATCATATTGTGACTGTTTTTTAAGGGTACGTTTGGTATATGATGATATTAGTTTTAGCTGGAATGCTTGATTTCTTTTGTTTGTATTAAAGGTGTACATTTCAGGGACGAAGTTCATTTTTAAGGAGGGAAGAATGTAATATCTCGTATTAGTTTAGTAAGACTTTTGTTTTTTTTATTGGTTATTGCTCTTAGTGTAAGTTGATGGAGACTTGGTGTTGGTCTGTTTCGAGGTGATATGTGATTGATATGTGATTGGTAGAGTCCTTGTGTTTGGGATGTTAGATGTTTGGTTAGAGGTCGTAGAGTTAGCCTTGTATTGTAGTAATTGTGTCTTGTGCTATGTGATGGGTAGTATGCATGTGTCATAGATGATGTTGTTGTGTGTGTCAAATGTGTTGTTATGTGTTGTTGTGGCATATGTTTAGCGTATGCGTTGTGATGTGTTGTTGTGACATATGTTACCATATGTGTTGTGGGTGGTACCTTGTCTTGTGTTGTTAGTTGGTAGGGGTGTTTGTGTGGAGGAGTATGGGTTGTGAACTTCGAGGATGAAGTTCGTTCTTAAGGAGGGAAGACCGTAATACGCTGTATATTTGTTTATATGGGGCTCGGCCGAGTAGGGCTTACTCGACCGAGTACAAACAGTTCTCGGCCGAGTAGAGGCCACTCGACCGAGTGGATTTGGCTGATACCTTAAGTGGAATTTTGATCTCTTGTACTCGGCTGAGTGACAGTGGCACTCGACCGAGTAAGTCCTACTTGACCGAGTACATGTTGTACTCGACCGTGTACGACGGAAATCGTGGATTAGTCGCACAGATGATTAAAGGTTATTAAGAGGAGTTGTTTTCATTAAATCAGTTTACATTCTTAATTACAAAACCTTATTTCACAAATCCTCTCAAATTCCTCAAGAAACCTTTCATCAACTCGTGGCCGGATCCAACCTTTGGCTACGTCGATTGATTTCTTGGTAAGTATCCTTGACTAAGATTTATTATATTGTGTTTATTACCCTAATTGAATTGGGGAAAAGGGGATTGTGATGTTGATTTCATTATGATGTTTGTATAGGAGGGGACTTCGGAGAAGAACAATTTTGAATTTCTTGATTGCTTTGCTATACGCGGAATTTGCTATAAGGTAGGGTTTCCTACTCAGTAATTGCATTGCTAATTGATGGAATGAGATTGTTGATTGTTATTTGTGATTATTGATATGTGATTGATGATGATGGTCACTCTTGTGAGAATGATGGAGATTGGGGTTGTTGTCGATGGTTATTGTGGTTACTATAGCTTGTGATCCCGTTGAGAGACGGGTTACACCCCGAGTTCGCCCCTGTGGTTATCCCGCCACGTGGGGGATGTGCGCATTAATGTTCCGGGTTTATCTTGCTGCGGTGAGATGGAAGTTTGACGCCTGTAGCAGCGGTCCAGGGTCAATTGGTGGTTTTTTAGAGCAGGGATGGTAACCTGAGTCTACTGAGGTGTCCGTTACGGTGGCTCTCTGGTTTTTCTTTCCCTTGTGCTTATCTTGTACGTTGGTCGGTATATGCGAATATTGACCCCTATACTGTTTTACAAATCTGGTGTGATCCATTGGGGGATGGTGAGCAGGTAATCGATAGAGCTTCGTTGGGATCGAGGAGTTGATCACTGCGTCGTGTCGTAGCTTCCGCCCAGTAGTTAGAGTCTTATACATTGCTTAGTTTCTACTACTTTAATGTTGTTAATATTGGATTATTGGTCAGACTTTATGCCGTCTGTTTTGAAAACATGTAATTGAGTTAACTATTTATTAAATAAAGTGTTGTTTCTTTATGGCTTGTTTTGATATGTACTAACTCGGGCAACCGAGATGGTAGCAGTCCCATGTATTATAGAGGTCTTCGAAGGCTCTTTAAAATATGGGCGTGTTACAGGCAACCCCTGCCTGATGGGTCATATGTATGCGGGTTTAATAGAAGAAACAAGAAAGCACAGTTGGCCATCATCTACGACCTCGATTGGGGTGGCCGACCCCGGGCACCCGGGTGATGATTTTCTACGCCAAAACACTTTTGTATTTCGTCTTTTTTAAGCATACGTTTCCATATACTCTTCAGTTTACATAAAACCTAGTTTTCAATAATTTTAGTTTGTAGGTTATCTCGTTCAAGTAATTCAAGTTTATTTTCAGTTTTAATTTGAAGCTAGATCACTTGTTGTTAGCTTAGTAGAATTAATCATTATTAAATTATTTATTATGAGTGAGTAGTCCCATAACCTAGGTAGATAGGGAAGCCTTGTTAAGTTAGTGATTTGTATTTGTTGAATTGGATATTATCATAATCATTTTGTTGTTTCTATAACTTGCTTGTATCGATTTGTCAATCTTTGATTCTTGATCACAAGCATTGGTTAATTTGTTAATTCTCTTCCTAAGAACAAAAAGATGGGTATAGAATTTGACTAAGCATGTTTGGTTGTTCAATCTAGTAAGTGCAAGAGCCGGTTAGTAATTGTTCTAAGCCTAGCAATTGAACAGAAAGGTATTTGCTAATAAGTCTAAGCGACATTTGATTATATGTTTACATAATTTGTCATTGTTAATCGCTAATTTTCATGTGGAACCCCATTTCCCTAGTCTTACAACTTATTTTATTATTGGTTAAATCACTAGACTTACAACTTATTTTATTATTGCTTTAATCACCAAATCAAACAACCTAATCAAACTTGATAGAATTCTAATCATATCTAATTATATTGCATCTTTTGTCTCCCCTAGATTGATTTCTACTTCTCTAACTGGGTAAAAAGAATAAAGGTAAGACGATATAAGAAATTACAACGCTTGGAAGTTTATTGAGAATATTTGTACATATTTGGTTAAAGTACAATTGACATTTATAGTACTATATACAATATAATTTTACAAAAAGTAACGATATTTAATCTAACTTTGAATATTTCTAGTATAATAACATTCTTATACTTAATACTAGACTAATTTATACTACAAGTCTTCCATTTTTTAACCAAGTCAAGAGAGGCAGATTGATGCTTTGCTCCAATCCTCCAACCGTCCTTTCATACTAGAAAGCCCTAAGCAAAGGAACATGACTGCGATAAAGCAATATACCCTACAGTAAAAGATGGAATTTATTTACTTTCTCAGATTCAATTAGTAAATGACAGCCTTGATGATATTATTGAGTAAAAAGTAAGTCTATGGTAGTATGGTACCATTGATCATGCAGTCATGCAAATATGTCATTGAGTGGTAGTACATGCATGGTAATTGATTTCTAGTTTGTTTTAAGCATCTCTTTTGCAACTAACTTTATCTACTCAGGATTCATTCATTAATTTGTAACTTGAATTCTTATTTATTTACTTAACGACACGTTTTATCAAAAATGTGGAGAATCCAAACATTTCCATATGTGAGTATTATCTTACATTAATGAAAAATGAGAGAGTTTGTCATTTTATAAGCTATGAGTTACTCTCTTTATTATTAATTGGTTTAGAGTGAAACCTTATTAAACTTATAAAGTAAACCCTATTTCCTCAATTTGGTTGCGAACCAGGCCGGTTTACATTATTTAACAAAAAAAAGGATTCATTCAGTAATCAAGTTTTCGGTTTTTGGACATGAGCTTACACAAAAAAACTACTACACTATTAATATAACGATCTTTGAAACTTACCTCCTTTCCCGGTTCAAACTTCAATGTACTTCGTTTCACCGACCAAATCATTTAATTTGATTTAATGGATCCTCGCATACCCCTTCAAATTAAAGCTCCAAGTCTCCAACCAAACTTCTTACGTAAATCTCTCATTAGGTCTTAACACTTAACTATTTTTTTTCCTTTTTCTAAATAAATAGATCGTTTCATTAATAGTCATATAATATTTATAAGTATGTCAAAGTTAACAAGATACTAATATATATAGAGATAAAGGATCATGTGAGTCCATCTTCCTTTGTTGAGTTCATAAGTCCTCTTGTAGGCCATTGGATCTTGAAGATGGATGGCTAAGATTAAAAGAGAAAATTTGTCATTAAAAAGGTGTTTAATCACTTCTCTCTCATCCATATTAATTAAACCACTAATACATTCATCAACCTAACCCACCCCTCACACAATTCATTCATAATAAACACTCCCCCTTCTCTCTAAAACAAAACTCTCCCTTCTCTGTGACAACCCTCGAGAATGCGGAAATAAAACATACAAGCATGTGAGATAATAAGCGGAAATATAGTATTTTAAAAACCTTTATACATGCAAGATAAGTATACGTGGAGTGTCAAATTACAAACCGAATACAAAATACTATAAGATAAGAGACGTAGTCTCTCAAAAGGTTAACAATGTCAAAGAGATTAGCAAACTAGCTAATTAACGACTAGAGGTGAATCTTCCAGGGACAACGCCCGCTAGCTTACACCCGAACCCAAAATAGCATAAGCAAAAAGCCATCCAAATCAAGCAACCTGTTCATCCATGAAAAACATGAACGCCACAGTCAGTGGGGAGTAACTCCGGGTTCTCCCAGCCATATCACATTAAACGTACATAAAAGGAAATACAAAATAGAAGCATGCATATATGGATATACATGTGAAATACAATAAGGATAGATAGACAATTCAATATAAAATGATAAGAGCATAAGAGGTACAAGTCTGAATCCATCATGTTATACAAAGACTTGGGGAAGACACTCTTAGGCAACCAAATACGCTCACTAGGGCTTACATCTCACTGTTAGCGTTATAAGTTTGATAAGATTGAGACTCGACAAACAAACCATGCCAAGTCATGCAATGATCATTCATATAATCATCCAACCAATCATAACGACTCAATGACGACATCTCTCACGGTAAATGAAATGCACTAGCACCGTGTACATGGCAAGTATGATTAAAAGGCATCCACGGGATAAGACATTTCCCTGAACGCATACACGATTCAATTCACTTCGTATATGTGCACTAATTTCCTCCAGTAGGACGACGATAATAATACGGTCCTAGTCTAACTCTGGCCAGAATCCTGGAATCGCATTTTCCAGTTCGACATGCGATAAACATTTCGCATCCAAGACGGTCAATCAAATGACGCCGAGTACCCCAAATTCGGTAGAATAATTCATGAAAGAGGCGGCAAAGAGCTCAAGCCACATAACAAGCGGTACGCTACATGCAAATAACACCACCTCGCAAGTACACAACATTTGACGGCCAGGTCGATCAACGCAATGCGTTCAACACCCAACAACGTTGTCGTATGCACACAACACATGCAATTAAGCAGTAGGATACATCCCCGTTCCGACATTCTAGCCTTACGAACGTGGAGGTAGTCAAGGGAATGAGAGTACAAAGCACATACCAAAATAGTGCTCAAACCGTAACATTTGTAAAAACCGACTCAAAGTGGGACATACCAAAATCCGTCACAAAACATGAGAATAGGGAATTATATAAACTTAAATATGATAAAAATGAATCAATACATGATACATAAGCATTAGAACAAGTTTATGAAGCATAATGAATAAAAACATAGATCACCTCTCCAAAACAACGTTGTTTGGAAACCAATGAAAATAAGAGTCCACTTAAAACGGTCATAACTAGAGTTCTAGACATGAAAATGCCGAAATTCCAAATGGAGGTGATAGCTTATCCTCTTACGGTTCCAACGGGATGTCACAAGCCCAAAACAAGTAAGTAACGAAGGAGATATGATCATTTTACAAAAAGGGGTTAGTGTAGGAAAACTGCAGTCGGCCGCGCGTAACGCAGTCTGCGCCACCACGACGCAGCCAGCGTCCTACACGGGATTCAGGCACAATCAAATCCCAACATGTTATCAACCAAAAATCCTCATTTATCATCACAAACCATCAATTCTCATATCAATTAACAACTAACAACAACCAACAACAACAACACAAGTCCTAACCATACTAACCATAATCTAAATACGATTACTAGCCTAGAAAACACATAAAACACGTAAATGATATCGTGTAACCCTTCACCGTTACCTTTTCGCGTCTTCAATCGATTTCTAAGCCTTCCGAGTCTCCACCTAAACAAAGACGACCAAAAGATGAATATAATTCACCTTTGAGATAGACGGATAAATTGAAAAGCGAGAAAGACGGTAATTTTATTACCAATACGAATAGAGGAAGCTAAGAGGGGAAGAATAAGACGAACTTACGATAATTTGAGCGAGAAACGAATGAGTTATGACGATTCTAAGACGAATCAAAAATGGAGGCAAGGTTTCTTTGGTTTCTTAGAGAAGAAGGAAAGTTTGAGTTGTGTTGTGTTTGTGTGAGGGAGTTAGGGTTTAGGAGGGAGTATATGAGGGAAAAAGTCAACGAAAGTCAAATACGACTTAAGACGGGATTTACCTAAAATCTCGCGAAACATCCAAATACGAACTCGGAAATTCTAAATTCGACTCGAAAAATTAAATTCCAAAATAAAACTAAAATTCGATGAAAAGTATCCGTAAAATATTTTTACTATAAAAATAGGGTACATTTGCGGATGTTACAATCACCCCACCTTTTAAAAAGTTTCGTCCTCGAAACTTGAGAGTAGAAAACAAAAGCATCAAGGACAAGAATCGGTTTTCAAAATTAATACGAAAACTTTATAATGAAAAACATTTATGAAATGATGTACTTCTCGAAAACGGTTTAAGTAAATTTTTCATAAGTGCGAAACTTTATTTACGAATCACAAGAGTGCCTGTCGCGAACGAGTACTCTAGTTATCCAAATCAAAGCAATGTCGAAATAGTGAAATCGAAATTCAAAACAACGTTAGTAAGTGCAGGACTAGTCACCAGACGTCTCCAATAAACAAGTCCAAACATCCAACCAAACACAAAATCCAAATATAAAAGCGAAAGAAATCTATTTTCTCCAAAAAGAGGTTACACCATCCATCTTTAGACTTCTTTGCAAAGTTAAATTAGAAATACAATATGGAAATTCGAAGGTTTTTTCAAAGATAAAATCAAAATAACACGACATTACACTACATAGAGCGAACTCGAACATCAGTTCACAAATCCCGATAAACAAAATATTACAAACACGCAAAAACGAAACAAATCGAACTCTTTGGGATAGGAAGATCAAGATAAAGTCGGCAGGAAGATCTACAAGAATTCGACATTACTAACTCTACTAATAAACCAAATCCTCAAGAGAATGCAATTTACCCAATTTGCAATTCATCATTTTCAATCATCTGAAATCTTACAAAGATATTCCATAATCACGAGATTTCAAGACAATAACCTAATTATTCAGATCCATCTAGTATCTACGGAGGTCCATCGGCACGGTAGACTCCACAACTAACAATCCACATGGTAAAGGAGACTTACCATGAAATTCCCTTGATTCAATTTACTTCAAACTCATTATCCTAAATTTGCAATGAACTTTCTCATCTTCTAAAGTCAAAACACAATCAAAGCAACAAACATAATTATCTAAGATTCAACTAGCCTCATCCCAGATCTCACGACAAGAAAAAAATCCACAATCCATTATCGATTATAATAATTCTTTAATACGCCATAATATCCTTAATTCGATCATTACTACGCTCGAAGCCTCAAATATAAATTGTCACATTAGTAAACTATGGTGATTATAATCCTCAAGATAAATGAGTTCACCATTCTAACTATATATTGCATAACAACTAAGTACTCATTATCCAAAGCTTGCAACTAACATTTCTCAATCTCAAACTATGATTCCTTAAGAATAAAAGAGAATTACTAATTCCAAACCACAAATGACCAATCACATGGAAATCAGACAACCATTCAAATCATCTAATTCATCTAAAACTCAAAATGAATCGATTTTCATTTATGACAATACTCTTCAATCTTTGGGTACCGGCTCAAATTCCCTAAAGCAAAGTCTCTTTTAGAATCCACCAATTAGAGACATCTAACTCCCAAATGACATACCAAGCAACCGTTATAATACCCAACAACAACGAACTATTATCATGATCAACTCAATTCTCAAAATAGCACTACAATACCAAGCTCCAAATCTAAAACCACTAAGGGAAGATACATTATCACTATTAGGATTCATCCTAGAGCTTAAGTCCTATTTCCCATGATGAAATATAACATGAAATTTGCTCAATCCAAGGACACATATTCTAGCTAAAGAATCCCAAATTACATCACGCTTATTCTCTGAGCCTTACAAACGGAATATCCAATCCACTAGAGAAAAGATGAAGGAGCAACGAGATAGAAAACGATACGGAATCTCAAGGAGAACACGAGAATAAATAAGGCACGAGATTACAAGAGAGGAGCGCTGAAAAATAACGAGGTCAAGAAAGAGACAAAGCAGATAGTAGAGGTATGAAGATATTCGAGTAAAAAATAAGATGCGAGCATGCGATTTCTTAAAGATCAATCTTGACAAAAACTAATAGAATGGAAAGGAAAAAGGGATAATGGCACGAGTAAATGTCTAAGGTTTAAACCACAAAATTCTCCTTTCAAACTCAGGGCGATACTAAAACATCTTAATTTTCCTCTACAAAGGTCTCTTACAAGGGACCATCGTACCACGTATAATCATCAAAGTAAGGTACACCTAATCCGACAAATTGACTACAACCCAATTCATCCATCCTTTCATATCACACGGATTCCAAAATGCGGAATTGCAACTCAAGCATAATAACATTCTCTCAACTCCATAATTTGACACATTCCCAAAGGTTTCAAAAACCGAAGAACCAATAAGGAATTCTCCATACTAATCTCTTTTCAACTCCTACGGCCACAAGGTAGAACACCGAACAAAACGTCATTATCAACATCATATAGCCACGAGTTCATTATTAACAAAGTACACCTCAAGTCAAACATCATCATTAAGTCCCAAGGTATTTCCAATCATGCTCACAACATCAAAATCTCGCTGAAATCTATAATCTACGTAATTCTGGTTCAAACGTACGAACCTTACTACCAAAACGAGTCTACGATACCATAAGATAAGATCATATCTTTAAATTCAAGAACCATAGCCAAATGCTTTTCCACCAAGCCTATACTCACAACACACAATAGGAAGCCATGCACAAGAAGTCGCTTAACCTCAAAAGTATTTCGCACCTCAAGATATCATTTAAAGCTTCTCATTTACACCACTTAGACATATCATAAGCATGGTCTTCAAAACCATACTACACTTTTAAGTCCAAAAGATTAAATTATTAATGAGTTAAGAAGTCCTAGCCAACTCATTCAACTTACACCATCGAATATCATGAACTATTTACACACAAGTCATCGACAAGAATCACGCATTAAAATCACTCAAACTTATCTTACTACCTTTCTTAGAGTTACAACCAATCATCAATATAGGGTGAATTTAGAAACACACCATGTTCCTCAAATCACAAATTCATTCTAACAATCACTAATATTCCACAAAATTCAAAGGTCTTCCGACCAAGTATAATATACCACAAACAAATGGGTATGGCATCCACAAAAATGTTACAAGAGGAAGGTAAGGATACCAATGGTAAGATGGAGGAACTATCAAGAGTAATATCCAAGAGGCAAACAAGATGGAAGAGAAAGAAGCACCTAGATAGAAGGAAGAGAGCTTAATACAATAAGGACGAGAGAATTCATAGATGAGGAAGAAATACACTTCAATTAGGCTTGTAAATCTTCAAATCTTCAGTAGAGGATATTTCTTCTAGGTAACACAATGATCCACCTTAAGACGGTAGATACAAACAAACATAACATCACTCAACACAATCAACAACCAAGTTAGAACCTAACAAACATCAAGTACACCAAAGACTACCACCTTAGGTCCTTAAGTCTACCCATCTCTCATTTATTATGTCAAGGTCAAGTAGTTTAAGTTTAGGGTTCACGTGTGTGCGTCGGGAGCGATAAAGCTCTGATACCAACTGTGACAACCCTCGCGAATGCGGAAATAAAACATACAAGCATGTGATATAATAAGCGGAAATACGGTATTTTAAAAAAACCTTTATACATGCAAGATAAGTATACGAGGAGTGTCAAATTACAAACCGAATACAAAATACTATAAGATAAGAGACGTAGTCTCTCAAAAGGTTAAAAATGTCAAAGTGATTAGCGAACTAGCTAATTAACGACTAAAGGTGAATCTTCCAGGGACGACGCCCGCTAGCTCACACCCGAACCCAAAATACCAATAAAAAAGCCATCCAAATCAAGCAACTTGTTCATCCATGAAAAACATGAACGCCACAGTCAGTGGGGAGTAACTCCGGGTTCTCCCAGCCATATCACATTAAACGTACATAAAAGGAAATACAAAATAGAAGCATGCATATATGGATATACATGTGAAATACAATAAGGATAGATAGGCAATTCAATATAAAATGATAAGAGCATAAGAGGTACAAGTCCGAATCCATCATGTTATACAAAGACTTGGGGAAAACACTCTTAGGCAACCAAATACGCTCACTAGGGCTTACATCTCACCGTTAGCGGTATAAGTTTGATAAGATTGAGACTCGACAAACAAACCATGCCAAGTCATGCAATGGTCATTCATATAATCATCCAACCAATCATAACGACTCAATGACGACATCTCTCACTGTAAATGAAATGCACTAGCACCGTGTACATGGCAAGTATGATTAAAAGGCATCCACGAGATAAGACATTTCCCTGAACGCATACACGATTCAATTCATTTCGTATATGTGCACTAATTTCCTTCGGTAGGACGACGATAATAATACGATCCTAGTCTAAATCTGGCCAGAATCCCGGAATCGCATTTTCCAGTTCGACATGCGATAAACATTTCGCATCCAAGACTCGGTAAATCAAATGACGCCGAGTAGCCCAAATTCGGTAGAATAATTCACGAAAGAGGCGGAAAAGAGCTCAAGCCACATAACAAGTGGTACGCTACATGCAAATAACACCATCTCGCAAGTACACAACATTTGACGGCCGGGTCGATCAACGCAATGCGTTCAACTCTCAACAACGTCGTCGTATGCCCACTACACATGCAATTAAGCAGTAGGATACATCCCCGTTCCGACATTCCAGCCTTACGAACATGGAGGTAGCCAAGGGAATGAGAGTACAAAGCACATACCAAAATAGTGCTCAAACCGTAACATTTGTAAAAACCGACTCAAAGTGGGACATACCAAAAACCGTCACAAAACATGAGAATAGGAAATTATATAAACTTAACTATGATAAAAATGAATCAATACATGATACATAAGCATTAGAACAAGTTTATGAAGCATAATGAATAAAAACATAGATCACCTCTCCAAAACAACGTTGTTTGGAAACCAACTAAAACAAGGGTCCA
>JAIUZE010031146.1:0-15970 GCA_022085475.1 Heliosperma pusillum | reverse complement strand
ACTTATAAGGCGAGTCGGGAAAAAGTCAACGAAAGTCAAAGTTGACTTAAAAATCAAGAAAAGTCAAAGATGACTTAAAAGTCAAGAAAAGTTTATGACGACTTAAAAGTCAAGAAAAGTCAATGACGATTTTAAAAAGTCAAGAAAAGTCAAAGACGACTTAAAAGTCAAGAAAAGTCAAAGATGACTAAAAACGGGATTTTCATGAAATCTCTCAGAAATTCCAAATACGAACTCGGAATTTCAAAATACGATACGAAACAATAAATTCTATTTTAAAAACTTAACCTTGCTGAAAAGTTTCCTTAAGAAATTTTACTAGAAAAATTGGATACTTTTCGGGTTGTTACAATAACGATAGTTAACGATTCCTGATCAAAATCATTGACTAAATGGAATTCTTTTCCAAGATAGAAATACGTGAATTGAATAGACAAAGCATGACATGGTAGATTAAGACCTAGTAAATTGCCTAAAAGCCAGTTAGACCATCTGATCTATGATTGTAATGAACACATCATTCTTACGAACTCACAATGAATTATTTGCATGTTCTAAATCCATATTCATCAATATGTTAATCTACATATGTGAACCTACTTCCCTTGATTCTTTTTATCACTGTTAATTCATCACCTGCTTTATTGTTTTCGTTTTGATTTGCTTTTGTTTTGTTTTCATTTATGCTTTTTATTAGTTTAGAAATCAAAACCCCAAAACCCAGATACTCGTTAGATAAGACCCAATTGCAAGACATTTCACATTCTATAGGAAACACCATCTCCCTGAGAATCGACCCTTACTTCCCTAATTACATTAATTTGTTATTAGCCTAGTCTGGGTAATTATCTTTGACCAGGGCTTGCGACATGCCCGATCAAATCCCTAGACAAATGAATCTACTCACTCATGTTGATGATTAAACTAATAGTATTTGATATAATAAGCATGATGAATATGAAATTACAAAAGAAAACAACTTGTTAATATAGAATGTGTTATACTAAGTGAATGAAATTACTACTAATAATTCTAATTTAAATAGCAATGAAATCTTGATTAACAAGTTATACGATTAACTAAATGACTTGTAAGGTAAATGACGAAAGTGAATACTAACATAAAACTAGAATTAGAATTACCGCAATAGAGAAGTGTAACTCGGAAATGAAGAACAAATAACCCAAATAGCTTGATTGAAAAGATTGAGTTACAACTTTGAAATGTAACCAAGTGTTTGAATAAAATAATAACCAAATGTTTAACTAAATATGAAACTAAAAGAAACTTGTGTGCTTAAACTAAGGAAAATGTAGGGAGAAATATGTGTGAAGATAGTGTAGAAGATGATGAAAAAGATATGAAAAAAGATGCCTGTAAGTTTCAAAGTCGCTCTCCTTTATATAGGGAGAGGGACTTGAAACGCAAGCATTCACAGAGCCCAAACCCCGATCGGGTTCCACTAACCCGGCTATTATTTCGTAAATTATCAATTAAATGCGTGAGGAATCCTATGCTATGCCTTTAAGCTCCTTAATTCTCCTGTTAATTGCATAGTCTTGGCATCCCATGACCATCCAAAGGAGCATCCCTATGTTGAATTGTGGACTCCTTGCATTGGGATTCATTTTTGGTTTCTCATTTGCATATCAACCCAAATCACAAATCTTCATGCTTGGCTTGTCATTTATCCATACTATCCTTCCATGTTCCATCTTGCTTCCATTAGCTTGGTGGACTTTGGTGCTTGCTAATGTGCTAGGAAAAAGTCTCTAAATGCTTAGATTCCTACAAAATGTAGCAAAAACGAGCAATGCACCTCGAACACGTAATTAACTCGCAAATATACTAAACAAAGTATAATAATCATGTAAAATCGAGCTAAATTAGGGAGTAAAATCATATAAAAACTAGACATATCAAACTCCCCCAAGCTATACCCTTGCTTGTCCTCAAGCAAGCACGTAAGACCAAGACAAGAGAGAAAAATAACCAAGTCCTCACAATTGCAATATCCAATTTTAAACTATCAAGCATAATGACTCAAATCCCGAAACAACATGGGCATAAGTATAATGTACTAAACATGGATGAGATTTACATGGCGGCGTAGCATGAAAGACTTCAAATGAACTTTTCGGCTCTTGCATGATCTTTTGACTTATGGACTCTCATGATTCACTCAAACTCGTTTAAATGTGAAAGGATTTTTATGAGTAGCACTCACCTATCTTCGACTCATGAGAGTGTGCCCGCAATCTAATATGGTAAGAATTTCAAAACTACAAGCCAAAAAAATTCAAATGCAAGCATGAAAAGGAAGCCATAGGTAAGAAAAAGGTTAATAAGAAATGGGTAAGAAAGGGGAACAAATGATTTATGGTATGTGGAGCTGAGTCAAGCTAGCAACAACCATATGTCAGGATGCTCAATCCCAAAACTAACCCAAAATTTCCAATATAATTCTCAATAAAAGTCTCCAAAATATATGAATAAAACATGAGAGTTTCTTAAATCATCATCTTTTTTTTTTCAACATACAAGATATGCTTCTCTTTTTTTTCATTTCATGCTTTTTTCTTTCTTTTTCTTTTTCTCTTTTTCATCTTCTTTTCATTTCCATCAATTTTTCATCATTTTTCTTTCTTTTTCATCTCAAAGCATTAAGACCAAGCTCACAGTGATACTTCAAAATAGAACAAATCCTAAATGAGCACCCAAACACAATTAATCAAAGATACTAGCTCAACAAGGTAGGCATTTTTCTTTGTAGCTAAGGATAGATTTTTATGAACGGATTTCAAAAGGCAAATTTAATCATGTGAATGGCTCCAAAATGCAAACAAATGAATGCATGCTTATAAAGAAATGAAATCAAAACCATACTTGTGCGTTTCCGATGTAGCACAAACCATAAGGAGACCTATACCACCTAAGATAGACCGGATATGGATGTATCGGTCTAAAGAGGCTCTACCTTACCAATTTGTGGCTTGCCAAAAGTCAAGATCAAGCTTACTAGGTTCAATTTCCATCTTCCGCCTACTATGTCAAGACATCCCCATGAATGCAGTTATTCCATCAAATAATAGAGAATCGTTAGCTATTAAGATAAAATAAGGACATACAAAGGGGTACAACTATGTAAATCATGACCAAAGTAGGAAAGCAAAGCATGTGAAGCACAAAATTTATTTTCAAAGTTTCATAAATTTCCTAACTAAATGCAACTACTAACTAAAATGCAAATGCAATCGCCTCCAAGCTAAACACAACATTGTCCTCAATGTGCCAACATGTAAAACATCCAAGCTAACCGTAAAAATGGTTCAAAGCACAAAACATGGAAGACGAGAGGTTTATATATAATGGGGAGTGGGAAAAATAAAACTAAAGTGCAAAGCAAAAAGAACTTACTAGACTAGCTAGCCTCCCCCAAGCTACTATAAATATGGGGGAATCTTCCAAAGTGATGTAAGAAATGATGTTTCCTTGGGATTAAAATGAAGAAAAATGAAGAAGAAAGATAGAGTATACCGTCAGTTTTCGAATAAGAGGAATGCTGTAATTTTTGTCTTCGTACAAAACAGACAACTTGGGGAATAAAACCCCAATCGGGGCCTGGGAACCCCGATCGGGGTTGACCCTCTGTAAGTCGATCCCCTGACTTTTTTTTCTCGTCCGTGTTTTGCAATATGAGCTTCCCCGAACGGGTTTCCGTGCTTGGGGATGCGTGAATTTCCTCATCGATGTTAGTTTCTTAAACTCGATATTAGACATTTTTAATATCATCTTATTAATAGTTTACTCTTAAACTATTTGGACCTTATGCATGCATAACAAAATATATATACAGGAAAGAACAATTTACTTACATTTCTTATATGGAAATGGGCACAATATTTGAACTCCTTTCAAATATTGTTTTTGAGCTAGTACTATGAGGATGATCTTCCAAGTTTCAAATTAGAAACTCTCATATAAGTTGCACCCAAGACAAGCCTTAATCACTACTAAATATACTACACTAGTATAAAATGGTAGTAGCCCTTTATAATAAATCTAATCTTTCTTATTACTACACTAGTATTTTATTAGAAATATGAACTCTAAGTCTTAGAAGAATTTCTCTAAGTATCTTTTAGTGTGAGAAAGGGAAGAGGAGAGATAAGCATACTACAAATGAAAATGAGATCAAGTAGTAAAAATAAGAGGAACAAGTCCGCTTATGCAAGCTCGAATCGGGCCAAGCATAGGGAAAAATGGGTGCCTTTTACTTTTTTTTCTTAACAAGAAAGTAGCTTAAGTCTAGGTCTTTAGGTAATAATCATGTTGTAGTATCTTAACAAGAACAACAATCAATCACCTAAAAATCTACCTTACAGCCCCATCATCGGTTTTCCACTTAAAATGGGAGTCCATTTTATTTTTTAATTTGTCATTTGTCACATATGTGACATGTGACATGTGACATGTAATTTTTATTTATAAATGTGCATTTAACCAATTTAAATGCAATTTCATAATAAATAAATTAGATTTAACATTTTAACTCACATTTTATAATTACATGTAAATAAAATGGATCATCTCATATTTGGTTAATATAATCTACAACAATTTGTAATTATAATCAAGCAATTTTGCTTATCTCAAATGTTTCATAAACATAATGCATTCTTAGTAATATAACAATTAAATTACTAAAATGAATCTTATTTAATCATATTAGAATAAGATATTATTCTCACTAATATAAACTTAGTTCAATTTAAGGGATTAATTAATCTGTATCGCTATACAATTAATTAATGTACATGATTAGAGGATTGTCCTTTAGGTGTGACCTCAAAGGATCAACTGATCACCACCGTCATGCGACAGTAACGTCAAACTCCAGTGAGCCAATCGTTACCGATTTATTTTGACCAGTTGACTATAATATTCATCATCCCTTTGTATTCTTATTATTGAAATTTAATTATGTGATCGCACTATTGTTGAGGACACTCACTCCAACAATAAACTCCCCTTTTCTTCATTCTTCACCTAAAAATCACCAAAAAGAAACATCGTCAAGTCTAGATAAGTCTAAAAAATGAGAAATTACTGAAAATAAGGAAAATAAATAAAATAAAATAAAAGCAATTAAAAGCTTGGGTTGCCTCCCAAGAAGCGCCGGTTTAACGTCCCGCGCGACGAAAAGGATATTGGGAGAATTATACTTCCAAAAGTAGAGGGCTCACGAGGACTTCCTCGACAACTCCGACAAAGTTATTGTCGTAATAAACCTTCAAACGATGGCCATTTACTTTAAATCTCTCCCCATTGGTGGTCTCAATTTCAACATAACAAAAATTATTGACTTTAGTAACGGTGTATGGACCCGACCACCATGAACGAAGCTTTCCTGGAAATAGCTTGAGGCGGGAATTGAAAAACAACACCTTATCACCGATTTGAAATTCTTCCTTCAAGATTTTCTTATCATAGACAAGTGTGAGCTTTCCTCCAATTATAACTCTTCTCCATCCAACTCATTCTCCAAAGTATCCATCTCCTCATTCCCAATCTCATCATCACCTACAAATGATTCTAATAGCAAGAGTGCCTCCAAAGGGTCCTAGCCAAAGACCGAGGTATAAAGTCATCTATGACAATGTCCAAAACATCAATAGAAAAGCAAGACTCTTCAAACATGGGACTCTTCATGGCACTATTCAAGTTAAATGTGACCTTATCGTCACCCACTTCTAATGTTATTTATCCATTCTTGACATCCATTACCGCACCCGCTGTATGTAAAAAGGGTCTTCCCAAAATAATTGGGATTTGGGCATCCTCGGGCATGTCAAGAACAATAAAATTAACTGGAATAAAGAATTTACCAACTATGACGGGAACATCCTCCAAAAGTCCCAAAGGGCGTATTATAGAACGATCTGCCATTTGCAATATGACACTAGTACATTTCAAGACTCCCATATTAAGCTTAGCACAAATAGAGTAAGGAATGACACTTACAGTAGAACCTAAATCACATAAAGCTTTATCAATTTGATAGGTACCAATTGTGCAAGGAATGGAAAAACTACCGGGATCTTTTAACTTAGGAAGGGACTTGTTTTGCAAAAGAGCACTACACTCGGCGTTGAAGGCTATAGTTTCTACTTCGTCAAAAGTCCTCTTCTTAGTTAAAATGTCTTTCATGAACTTAGTGTAAGACGGAATTTGAGTGATTAATTCAGTAAAAGGAACAGATACCTGGAGGTTCTTCACAACTTCCATGAATTTACTGAATTGAGTGGTCTTGTGATGCTTTGCCAATCTATGAAGGAAAGGCACTTTGAGTTTTTTGGCTCCTTTGTCTCAACATCCTTCTTTGAAGGAGCATCCTCCAGATCTTTGACTTGCTCAACCACAATGGGATCATCCACCTTCTTTGGCATAACCTCATCTTTCTTACCACTAGGGGAAACCTCCAACTCAACAAGCATCTCCTCATTGTCTTTGGACATTGGTGGCTCATTATACTTCGTACCACTTCTCAAGGTGATTGCATTGAGAGTATCATGTGGTTGCTCACCTTGAGGTGGTTATTGACATGTTCTTATTTGAGAGCTAGAAGCTGCTAGTTGAAGCATTTGTTGTTCTAGCATTTTGATTGCGGAACCACGACTTTGATCATTCTTTTGAAGTTAAGCCAACATCTCCGTTTGGGTCTTAGCCAATTGCACTACCAAGAACTAAAGTTTGCGATCTTGGTTGTTTTGTTGGACATTTTGGGGTGGTGGAACTTGGTTTGGTTGGGAGTTTTGTATTGGTGGTCTTTGTTTGTAGTTTTAATTTTGATAGCGCGGTGGAAAATTGAACCTGTTTTGTGGGACATAGGCATTTTGTTGAGCTTGAGTCACAAAATTTTGTTGGGGTTGAGGATTGAGCACATTGTTGCTCTTGTAAGACAAGTTTGGGTGAAATTTTGTGTTTGGGTTGTAAGTATTGGAAAACGTACCCAGTGGGTAAGAACTTTGTTTAAAAGCTTGAAAAGCACATACCTCCTCCATAGTAGCTTGGCATAGATTTGAGAAATGACCCGCACCTCCACAACTTAGACAAACAAAAATTTGGCTAGTAGAAGACACGACATTGAGTTGATGAACCGCCTATTGAGCCTCCAACTTTTCTTGAAGCAAAAGGATTTGATTTTTCAAAATTCTAGTGTTGGAAACTTCCTCTCCTCCTTGGATGGGTGCACTCCGAGAATTGACATATTGGGCATCGTGGATCGCCATGGATTCAATGGTGGCATGAGCAATATCCGTGTCAATTTCTTGAAATCGCCCATTGTTGACGGAATCAAGAATTCTTCGGGACTCGGCACAACACCCATCGTAGAATGTTATGGCAAGAAACCAAGAATCTAACCCATGATGTGGACATTGCCTTTTGAGCTCCTTGTATCTCTCCCAAGCTTCATATAAGCTCTCAAGAGCTTGTGGACGGAATCCCGTGATTTGGCTCCTCAAAGTTTGAGTTTTTTCGGGTGGAAAAAACATATGATAAATAGCAAGAGCCAATGTCTCCCAATTTGTCACTCCCATGGTGGTACGATCAAGGCTATTACTCCAAAGTTTTGCCTTGCCCTTCAAAGAGAAAGGGAAAAGTATTTCCCTAATTTGGGCTGGAGTGACACCCGTTTGGCGAATCATAGAGCAATAGTCACAAACGTTTTGCACATGCAAATTGGGATCCTCCGAAGGACCTCTCCCAAATTGATTCCTCTCCACAAGGGTAATCAAAGCTGGTTTGATTTCGAATTCCGGGCCGGTAATTTGAGTGGTGGTGATACCAGCCGGAAGCATAGCCGCGGTGGGCTTGGAATGATCGGAAAGTTTCACCATCTTCTTAGTTGAAGAGGGTGATGGTGATGATGATGAACTAGAAACCTCCTCCTTTTCAAGATTTTCCAGATCGTCTAAGTAAGACTTTCTGGCACTTTCAACTTGCACGGGAGAAGCGGTCGTCGTCTTCTACGAAAGGTTTTCTCGGGCTCGGAATCCGGTGAAAGTAATTCTTCCTCACGAGAAGACCTGGGCATAAGGCAACAATCTTCAAGGAAATTGTAAGTACGGTGAATATTAATTCATTCTTATTTTAACATTTACAACTTATTAATTGTTCATGGCTTCCTTAATCCCTAGACAAATGAAACTACTCACTCATGTTGATGATTAAATTAATAGTATTTGATATAATAAGCATGATGAATATGAAATTACAAAAGAAAACAACTTGTTAATATAGAATATGTTATACTAAGTGAATGAAATTACTACTAATAATTCTAATGTAAATAACAATGAAATCTTGATTAACTTGTTATACGATTAACTAAATGACTTGTAAGGTAAATGACGAAAGTGAATACTAACATAAAACTAGAATTAGAATTACCGCAATCGAGAAGTGTAACTCGGAAATGAAGAACAAATAACCCAAATAGCTTGATTGGAAAGATTGAATTACAACTTTGAAATGTAACCAAGTGTTTGAACAAAGTAATAACCAAATGTTTAACTAAATATGAAACTAAGAGAAACTTGTGTTCTTAAAATAAGGAAAATGTAGGGAGAAATATGTGTGAAGATAGTGTAGAAGATGATGAAAAAGATATGAAAAAATATGCCTCTAAGTGTCAACGTCTCCCTCCTTTATATAGGGAGAGGGACTTGAAATGTAGGAACTCACAGAGCCCAAACCCCTATCGAGGAATGGGAACCCCAATCGGGGTTCCAGTAACCGGGCTATTATTTCTTAATTACTCAATTAAATGCTTGAGGAATCCTATGCTATGCCTTTAAGTTCCTTAATTCTCCGGTTAATTGCATAGTCTTGGCATCCCATGAGCATCCAAAGGAGCATCCCTATGTTGAGTTGTGGACTCCTTGCATTGGGCTTCATTTTTGGTTTCTCATTTGCATATCAACCCATTTCACAAATCTTCATGCTTGGCTTGTCATTCTCCATACTATCCTTCCATGGTTCATCTTGCTTCCATTAGCTTGGTGGACTTTGGTGCTTGCTAATGTGCTAGGAAAAAGCCTCTAAATGATTAGATTCCTATAAAACGTAGAAAAAATGAGCAATGCACCTCGAACACGTAATTAGCTCACAAATATACTAAACACAGTATAATAATCATGTAAAATCGAGCTAAATTAGGGAGTAAAATCATATAAAAACTAGACATATCAGTGGCTTTGTTGATGTCTTCCCCAAAGACTTCCCCAGGATCCCCCTCGAGCGTGATGTTGAACTATCCATTGATAATATGCCCGGAAGCGGACCCATTGTCAAAGCCCCGTACCGTATGGCTCCTACTGAATTGAACGATCTAAGGATGCAACTTGATGAAATGATAGAAAAGGGTTTTACCAGACCGAGTGCCTCACCTTGGGGTTTCCTGTGCTCTGTGGGAAGAAGAAAGACGGTTCTATGAGACTTTGCATTGATTATCGTGAATTGAACCGTGTCACCATCAAGAACATGTTTCATCTTCCAAGAATCGAAGACTTGTTTGATCAAGTTAAGGGTGCCTCTACCTTTTTCAAAATTTATTTGAGATCCGGATACCATCAAATCCCCGTTCGTGATTCCGACATTCCGAAGACCGCCTTTAGCACAAGGTATGGCCACTTCGAATTCAAAGTGATGCCGTTTGGTTTGAGAAATGCTCCCTCCATATTTATGGAACAAATGAATCACACTTTTGGTGAGTTCTTTGATAAGTGCGTGGTTGTGTTCATCGACGACATTCTAGTTTTCTCCAAGACCGAAGAAGATCATGCTAATCATCTAAGTACCATTTTGGGTATTCTTCGTTGTCAAAAGTGGTTTGCCAAGTTTTCCAAATGTGAGTTTTTGTTACCTAAGGTGTCCTTTCTTGGACATTTAATTTCTAAGGATGGAGTCATGGTAGACCCCTCGAATATTGAAGCCCGTTGTGGATTGGGAAAGTCCCAAGGATGTTGGCGAGATTCAAAGTTTTCTAGGACTAGCTGGTTACTATCGACGGTTTGTGAAGGACTTTTCCAAGCTTGCTAGACCTATGACCCATCTATTGAAGAAAGAAACCCAGTTTCTTTGGTGTGAAGCATGCGAAGCCGCCTTTCAAGAACTGAATAAGAGGTTGACTACCACCCCAGTTTTGACGTTGCCCGAGGATGGTGTGGATTTTGATGTCTATTGTGATGCCGCTAAAATGAGCCTATTGGATTTTGACGTTGCCTATGCCTCTAGGTAGCTGAGAATTCATGAGGTGAATTACCCTACCCACAACCTCGAGTTAGCCGTCATGGTGCTTGCATTGAAGGTTCTTAGACATTAACTCATCAGTGTGCATTGCCGTATCTACACCGATCATAAAAGTTTGAAGTACATATTTACTCAAAAGGAGTTGAATATGAGACAAAGACGTTGGTTGGAGTTGGTGAATGATTATGATTTCGTGTTGCTATATCATGAAGGGAAGGCCAATGTTGTGGCTGATGCCCTTAGTAGGAAGCCTACTCAATCTTTGAGTGTTATTCGAGTGTAATCCGATGACCTATGTGCTGAGTTTCGGAAATTGAAGCTAGAGTTCGTTGAGAAAGGATTTGATTATGTGAGTGCTATGGTTGCCGAACCCATTCTTCTCCGTGAGATTCGTGGAAGTCAAGTTGATGATTTTACCTACAAGTCCATTCAAGCCAAACTTCTAGAAGGAAAAGCCAAAGAGTTCAAAATTGATAACAAAGGTGTTCTCCGACTCCATGACCGATTGTTCGTGCTTAATGGTCTTGACTTGAGGAAGCGAATGATAGATGAAGCTCATCTATCCCCTTATTCTATTCACCCCGGAGGTGACAAGATGTACAAAGACTTGAAGCTCTAGTTTTGCGGCCAAATTTGAAAGGTGATGTTGTGTCTTATGTTGGAAGGTGCTTTACTTGCCAACAACTGAAAATCAAACACAAAAGGCTCGGTGGTTTGCTACAACCATTGGATATTCCACTATGGAAGTGGTAATCTATTTCTATGAATTTTTTCATGGCATAACTAAGGACCGTTGGAAGTAAAGATGTCGCGTGGGTTATCATTGACCGTTTGACCAATAGTGCTAGATTCATCCCGATCAAGGAAACATGGAGTTTAAATCGACTTGCCAAGGCCTATGTTCATGAAATTGTCCGATACCATGGTGTTCCCAAGGAAATTATCTCCGAGCGCGACCCAAGATTCTACTTAAGATTCTGGAAGGTTTTGCAAGTGGGCTTAGGAAGTAGATTTTTGATGAGTACGGCATTCCATGCCGCTACAAATGGTCAGACTGAGTGGACGATCCAGACTTTGGAAAATTTGCTTAGAGCTTGTACCCTTGACTTCCAATCTAGTTAGGAAAAGAGTTTGCCTTTGGTGGAGTTTTTCTACAACAACAGTTACCATGCCTCGATCAAGATGGCGCCATATGAAGCCCTTTATGGAAGGAAATGTCGTAGTCCTATTTGTTGGGACCAATTGAGCGATATTCGAGATTTAGGTCACCACAACCTCGTTGAGACTATTAACCATGTGAAGATCATCCGTGATAGAATGAAGGTCGTTCAAGATCGTCAGAAATTTTATGTCGATATTCGAATAAGACCTTTGGAACTTGAAGTAGGAGATAAAGTCTTCTTGAACGTATCCCCAATGAAGGGTGTGAAACGCTTTGGTGTGAAGGGTAAGTTGAGTCCAAAGTACAATGGACCCTTTGATTTTGTGAAGAGGTTTGGTGCCGTAGCCTACAAGTTGGATTTGCCCCTGAATTTGGGCAAGTTTCATGATGTGTTCCATGTATCTCAATTGAGGAAGTACATAAGTGATCTGAGCCAGGTTCTACAAACCGAGGTTCCCGAGCTAGAACCGAACCTATCGTTTGAAGAGAAGCCGATTCGTATCTTGGATCAGAAAGACAAGAATTTGAGAAGCAAAGTGGTGCCCCTAGTGAAGGTTTTGTGGAAATGTGGTGTTGTTGAAGAGGAGACTTGGGAGCCGGAAGCTACCATGCGTGCCAAGTACGCGAGTCTTTTTTATTAAGGTATCCTTCTTTCGTTCAAGTTTCGAGGGCGAAACATTTTAAAAGGAAGGATGATCGTAACACCGACTTTAGTATTTAGAATTTAATAATATTTAATTATTATTATTTTTAGTCTTAGATTAGAAATTTCGTAATTGGGTTAAATTCGTGTCTAATCTATCAATTCTAAGCCCATATTCAAGTTCTACTCGGAAAATTAAGTGGGATGAGCCTCACCTCTAGTGATGGGCCTTTGTAATCCTTCACCCACCAAAATTGAAACAATTTACTCTTATTCACCTTCATTTTTCAGCAACTATCACACTTCATCTCTTTCTCTAAAACCCTAAAACACCATTGTTGAGTCTCAAACTCTCAAACACTAAACCTCTCATAACTCTTTCATTTCTCAAGTTTGCATAAGTTAGAAATTCCATCTTTTCTTAAGAACTTGAATTTAACTCAAGTTTGTATTTTTGTATGTAGAAGGAGACCTTGAGGACCCGATAAGGACTACTTCTTGATTGAAGAAGAAGAAGAAGAGTGAAGAGCTATCAAGGTAACGTAGACGGGTTACTCGATATCACATCTTATATGTTTATGTGTTTAGGATAGATTTTCACATGAGATATGAGTTAATTATATTATACTAGCATGATTATGTGTTTACTACTCATTTATTCGTTGGATTTTATCTCATATGTTTATCATGTGCAAGTTCATGTTAGTGTTGTTAAATTTTCTCTCATATGCTTAAACTAGTGGAAATTTGTGTTGATAATGCTAAACTTGCCTTGTTATTGTTTAATCTTATGTTTAGTATCATAAATGAGGATTCCATGATGCTTTAAATGATTATATGTAATGATTTGGTACTCATGTATTGCATTTAATGTGGTTTGATGATGATTAATGTTAGTAACAATGATTGGGTAAAATTGGATTGGAGTTGTTGTTGATTCATGGTGTTTTCGTGTGATGTGTGCCCCACCCGGGTGGCCGGCCGCCACCCCCATGACCGGCTGGGAGTTCCTTGCTTCATAATTGTTAAGTTTTTGGTGATTTTGAGTAGTGCATGTCCCAGCCGGGTAGCCGACCGCTGTCAGCCCCACCGGCTAGGAACCCCCTGTTTCTAAGTGTTAAGTTTTTGACATGCACGTGCCCCTGCTGGGTTGCCGGCCGCCGCCCCATCGGATGGGAGTTTTTGACATGCACGTGCCCCTGCTGGGTCGCCGCCGCCCATGCTTCATTATTGTTGTTGTTTGGTGTGGGTGTGGTGCCCAGCTGGTTGCCCGGCCGCCGGTCCCCCTGACTGTGACCGTCTGGGACCCCCTTCTACCCGTTTTTCTCCTTTTTCTTCCTTTAGTCTTCACATGTAACGGTTTTATGGTTTGTTCATCTTATAAACCTGCGTTATGACTTTAAATATTCATGTTTAGACTATTAAATATTTCATATGCTTCTCTCACTTGGTTAGTCACGGTTTTAGCATGTTTCCCCTTTCGTGTCGTTTGTTACTTAAGTAAGGAATCGAGTCATGTTTGTTGGATATTTTGAACTATCATTTCCCGGTTGCACTCCTATACTCGTTAGACTTGAATGTCGCAGCAATAGAGGTGTAACCTTGATGCTTTAGTAAATTTGTTAGTGGGGATATGACGACTTTGTTGGGAGGCGAACGCAATGCATTGATCGACCCGGCCGTCAAATGTTGTATATTAGGGAGGTGGTGTCATTTGCATGTAGCGTACTCGCTTGACCTTACATGATTGTTCATCTTCGTTGGCTGTAACTGCCAGAGTATGAGTGTATGATTTTAAGACAACCTTTCTCGTTGGTCGTAACTGCCGAGATTGGTACGCTCTTTCTCGTCCGCCCCCGCCGTTGGCCGTAACTGCCGGATTTGGGGTACTCGGCTTCTGTGTTTGACTGAGTCTTGGATGTGTGCACATCTAGCCACATGTCAAATCGGGTACACGCCTTGTCCCAAGAGTCTGGCCAGGTTTAGACTAGGACCATATCGTTTATCGTAGTCTTGCCATGAGGATTTGGTTCCAGAGTCGTCTGGTCTTGCATAGTGTAGGTGCTAGTGCGTGACATTTACTGTGAGAGTGTGCTTGCTTATGTTCGATCACTTCTTTGATTGTGTACATGGTTGTTTTGGATGCCTTGAATGAATTGTATGATGAGTCCCTAACCTTCTCAAGCACATGGTCAGTAATGGTGAGATACAAGCCAATGTTAATCCATGTGGTTGCCAACGGGAGTCTTCCTTGAGTCAGTATTGCATAATGATAATGTGATTGATGATTCATATGTCTAGATAATGTTATTATGAAATATTCTACTTATTCTTAGCATGATATGTATGTACGCATGTTAAAATATGTTTCTATACTTTTTTATATACGTTTTGATGTGATATGGCTGGGAGAACCCCGAGTTACTCCCCACTTACTGTGGCATTCATGTTTTATATGAATGAACAGGTTGATCGACGATGCTTATTTTATCGATGATGCTTATCTTTTTGGGGTTTACCGACTGAGCTAGCGTGAGTCGTGTAGACGTTGGACCCTACCGTTCAATTCTAGTTTTACTAGACTCACTAGACCTTGTTTTGGGGGACCTTGTTTCCCCGTTGCACTTTCATTACTTTGTTTTCGTTTGTTTTGACGATTCCTCGTATTTGGCATGTAAAAGTTTTAAAAACTCCTTATTTTACGCACTTTCTATGCATGCTTGTTTGTTTTATTTCCGCGTTTATTGAGGGTTGTCACATGTTGCTTGGTGTTGCCCTTTCCGTGAAACTGCTAAAACTTCGGTGGTTCATAACCGGTGGGCATCCTCATGCAGTCGATCCTCTTGCTATAAGGCTTGATATAACGATGATTTCCCAAATTAAAGCTCCCACCAAATTGAGTTTTGAAAGCCTTCGAGATCCTTTCGTGGATGTCTTCAGCGGTAACCGATTTACTTGGCTTCCCACTATCATCGCTGATGTAACTACCGTGGTCTTTCTTGTCACTAAGATATGACGACGCATGCCGTTTTCCAAACTTTTTCGTTAAGGTAGCAATCTGTTTGGTCTTTTCCTCATTAACCTTCATGACTTCGTCAAGAAGGGCTTTCATGTGACAACCCTCGCGAATGCGGAAATATAAAACATACAAGCATGTGAAATAATATGCGGAATTACGGTATTTAAAAAAAACTTTTAAACATGCAAGATATATATAACACGAGGTGAGTCAAAATATTACAAACTAAGTACGGAATATACAACAAAGAGACGGGGTCTCTTAAAATGTTAGCAAAGAACAAGTGTTTAACCAAAACTAGCTACTATCGTCTAGAGGTGAACTTCCAGGGACAACGCCCGCTAGCTCACACCCGAACCCCAAAATATCGTATCCAAAAAGTCATCCATAGCAAGAAACCTGTTCATCCATGAAAAACATGAATGCCACAGTCAGTGGGGAGTAACTCCCGGGTTCTCCGCCATATCACATATCACATCAAACGTACATATAAGAAAATACGAAAGTAAAGTCATGCATATATAGATATCCATGTGAGTTACGATAAGAATAGATAGGCAATCCAATATATAAGGATAAGATCATATGGAAATCAAATCCGAAACCATCATGTTATTCAAAGACTCGGGAAAGACACTCTTAGGCAATCGAATACGCTCACTAGGGCTTGCATCTCACCGTTAGCGGTATAAGATTGATAAGATTGAGACTCGACAGACAAACCAGTCAAGTCATGCGATGATCACAATAAATCCAACACATTATCATCCATTCCCGAACCAAGACAATGACGGTGTCCAATCGTGCAATGACCATGAACAATATCATGAAA
>JAIUZE010031141.1:0-30330 GCA_022085475.1 Heliosperma pusillum | reverse complement strand
CAAACTTCACGAAAGAGGCGGAAAAACAGCTCAAGCCTCATGACAAGCGGTACGCTACATGCAAATAACACCACCTCGCAAGTATAAAACATTTGACGGCCGGGTCGATCAACGCAAAGCGTTCGCCTCCCAACAACGTCGTCATATGCCCACTAACACATGCAATTAAGCAGTAAGGATACACTCCCCGTTCCGACATTCCACCCTTACGAACGTGGAGGTAGCCAAGGGAATGAGAGTACAAAGCACATAGGAACTTAGTGCTCAAACCGTAACATGTGTAAAAACCGACTCAAAGTGGGACATACCACAAACCGTCACAAAACATGAGAATAGGGAATTATATAAATTTAACTATGATGAAAATGAGTCAATACATGATACATAATCATTAGAACAAGTTTATGAAGCACAATAAATAAGAAACATAGATCCCCTCTCCAAAACAACGTTGTTTGGAAACCAACTAAAACAAGGGTCCACTTCAAACGGTCATAAATAGAGTTGTAGATATGAAAATGCAGAAATTCTAAATGGAGGTGATAGCTTATTCTCTTACGGTTCCAACGGGAGGTCACAAGCCCAAAACAAGCAAGTAACAAAGGAGATATGATCATTTTACGAAAAGGGGTCAGTGCAGGAAAACTGCAGTCGACATGGGAAACTGGCAGCAAGCAACCCTGCCAGAGCCCCACGACGCTGCCAGCGTCAATGGACGCTGCCAGCGTCCTGTCTCGGGCATGAAAACACGAATTTCACAATTTCACTTAGGCATAACACAACATCATCTATCATTACAAATCATCAATTCTTATATCAATTATCAATTAACAACAACCATCATCAACAACACAATTCCTAAGATTTCTAACCTTATTCTAAAAACGATTTCTAACATAGAAAACACATAAAACACATAAATGATATCGAGTAACCCTTCACCGTTACCTTTATGCGTCTTTAAACGATTTCTAAACCTTCCTCCACTAGATAATAATCTTTGTCGGGGTCTAGAAAGTCTCCACCTACAATTAGATAATAAAATATGAATATAATTCACCTTTGAGAAAGACGGATAAATTGAAAAGCGAGAAAGACGGTAATTTTATTACCAATACGGATAGACGAAGATGAGAGGGAAGGAATAAGACGAACCTTAGTGAATTTGAGCAAGAAATGAAGGCGTAGGATCAATACTAAGACTTGAACAAATATGGAGGCTAGGTTTTGGTGGTTTGTATGAGGAAGAAGAAGTTTGAGTTGTGAGGGAGTTAGGTTATGAGGGAGTATATGAAGGAGTAAGTGTAAAAAGTCAAGGAAAAAGTCAATAACGTCTTAAGACGTAATTTACTCGGAATCTCGCGCAAAGTCCGAAAACGAACTCGGAAATTCTAAATTAGACACGGGAAATTAAATTCTAAACTAATAATAAATTTCGCTGAAAAGTATCCGTATAATATTTTTAAATTACAAATAGGGTACATTTGCGGGTGTTACAATCACCCCACCTTTTAAAAGTTTCGTCCTCGAAACTTGAGAGTAGAAAACAAAAGTATCAAGGACAAGAATCGGTTTTAAGAATTAACAAGAAAGCTTTTACAAGGAAACATTTATGAAACGAGGTTCTTCTCGAAAACGGTTTAAGGAGAATTTTCATAAGTGTGAAACTTTACTTACGGATCTCAAGAGTGCCCGTCGCGAACGAGAACTCTAATTATCCAGATCAAATCAAAATCGAAATAGTGAAATCGAAAATCAAAACAAGCGTTAGTAAGTGCAGAACTAGTCACCAGAAGTCTCTAATAACAAGTCTAAACATCCAACCAAACGCAAAATCCAAGTATAAAAGCAAAAGAAATCTATTTTCTCCAAAAAGAGGGTACAAAATCCATCTTTAGACTTCTTTAAAAAGTTAATTTAGAAATACAATATGGAAATTCAAAGGTTTTCTCAAAGATAAAATCAAAATAACACGACATTACACGTACATAGAGCGACTTGAACATCAAGTTCACAAATCACGATAACAAAATATATACAAAACACGCAAAAAAGAAACAAATCGAACTCTTAGGGATAGGAAGATCACGATAAAGTCGGTAGCAAGATCTATAAGAACACGACATCACTAACTCTACTAATAAACCAAATCCTCAATAGGAAGCAATTTACCCAATTTGCAACTCATCATTTTCAATCATCAGAATTCCTACAAAAATATTTCATAATCACGAGATTTCAAGCCAATAACCTAATTATTCAGATCCATTTAGTATCTACTGAAGTCCATCGACACGGTAGACTCCACAACTAACAATCCACATGCAGCATTCATTACGTACTCTAATCTTCTTAGTTTCATCAAAACTCTTACTAGAAACCACCAACAAAATATTTATATCTAGGGAAACATGATCGCTAACAAACACAAGGTAAAGGAGACTTACCATGAAAATTCCTTGATTCAATTTACTTCAAACTCATTATCCTAAATTTACAATGAACTTTCTCATCTTCGAAAGTCAAAACACAATCAAAGCAACAAACATAATTATCTAAGATTCAACTAGCCTCATCCAAAGTCTCACGACAAGGGAAAATCCACAATTCATTATCGCTTATAATGATTCTTTAATACGCCATAAAATCCTTAATTCAATCATTACTACGCTCGAAGCGTCAAATATAAATAGTCACATTAGCAAACTATGGTGGTTACTAATCCTCAAGATGAATGGGTTCACCATTCTATCTCTATATTCCATAACAACTGAGCACTCACTATCCAAAGCTTGCAACGAACATTTCTCAATTTCAAACTATGATTCCTTAAGAATAAAAGAGAATTACTAATTCCAAACTACAAATGATCAATCACTTGGCAATCAGACAACCATTCAATCATCTAATTCATCTAAAACTCAAAATGAATCGATTTTCATTTATGACAATACTTCTTAAACTTTGGGTACCGGCTCAATTTCCCTAAAGCAAAGTCTCTTTTAGAATCCACCAATTAGAGACATCTAATTCCCAAATGACATACCAAGCAACAGTTATATTAGCCAACAACAACGAACTATTATCATGATCAACTCAATTTTCAAAATAGCACTACAATACCAAGCTCCAAATCTAAAACCACTAAGGGAGGATACATTATCACTATTAGGATTCATCCTAGAGCTTAAGTCCTATTTCCCTTGATGAAATATAACATGAAATTTGCCCAATCCAAGGACACATATTCTAGCTAAAGAATCCCAAATTACATCACGCTTATTCTCTGAGCCTTACAAACGGAATATCCAATCCACTAGAGAAAAGATGAAGGAGCAACGAGATAGAAAACGATAAGGAATCCCAAGGAAAACACGGGAATAAATAAGGCTCGAGATTACAAGAGAGGAGCGCTGAAAATAACGAGGTCAAGAAAGAGACAAAGCAGATAGTAGAGTTATGAAGATATCTGAGTAAGAAAGAAGATACGAGCATGCGATTTCTTAAAGATCAATCTTGACAAAAACATTCAAGAATGGAAATGAAAAGGGACAATGGCACGAGTAAAGGTTTAAGGTTTAATCCACAAAATTTCTATTTTCAAACTCATGGCGATACTAAAACATTTTAATTATTCCTCTACAAAGGTCTCTTACAAGGGACCATTGCCACATACAATCATCAAAGTAAGGTACACCTAAATTCGACAAATCGACTACAACCCAAATCATCCATCCTTTCTTATCACACGGATTCCCAAATGCGGAATTGCAACTCAAGCATAGTAACATTCCTTTAGCTCAAATACTCAACACAACCTCAAAGGTTTCCTTAACTGAAGGACTAACAAATACTCCCTTATACTCGGTCATTTTCAACTCATATAGCCCACGAGTTCATTATTAACAAAGTACAACCTCAAGTCAAACATCATCATTAACGTCCAAAGGTATTTCCATCATAGCTCACATCATCGAATCTCGCTCATATCTATAATCCTCAAGTAATATGGTTCAACATACAACGAAACCTTACTACTTCAAACGAGTCTCCGATACCATAAGATAAGATCATATCTTTAAATCCAAGAACTATAGCCAAATGTTTTTTCCACCAAGCCTATACTCACAAACACACAATAGAAAACCACAAGACGTCACTTAACCTCAAAAGTATTTTGCACCTCAAGATATCATTCAAAACTTCTTATTTACACCAATTAGACATATCATAAGCATGTCCTTCAAAACAATACTAAACTTCTAAGTCCAAAAGACTAAATTACTAATGAGTTAAGAAGTCATAGCCAACTCATTCGACCTTACACCATCGAATATCATGAACTATTTACACACAAGTCGTGGCAAGCATTTATACATTAAAATCATTAAACATACCTTACAACACTTTCCTCAAGGATACCAACTCTCACCACTAGGGGAGAACTTAAGTCTACACAATTTTTCTCGAATCCCAAATTCATTCTAATCAACACTAACATTCCACCAAGTCTAAAATTCTTCCGACCAAGTACAATATGCCACAAACAAAAGGGTATGGTGTCCACAAAAGGTCACATAAGGAAGTGAGGGTACAAATTGATAAGGAGGAGGAAAGTAACAAGCGTAATTTCCAAGGGGAAAAGAAGTTAGATGATGAAGAAGCACTTAGATAGAAGGAAGACAGCATGATACATTAAGGACGAGAGAAAACATCGATGAGGAAGAAATACACTTCAATTAGGCTTGTCAATCTTCAATCTTCGGTAGAGGATAATTCTTCTAGGTAACACATGATCCACCTTAAGACGGTAGATATAAATAAACATAACATCACTCAACACAATCAACAAACAAGTTAGAACCTAACAAACATCAAGTACACCAAAGACTACCACCTTAGGTCCTTAAGTCTACCCATCTCTCATTTATTATTTCAAGGTCAAGTAGTTTAAGTTTAGGGTTCATGTGTGTGCGTCGTGAGCGTTTAAGCTCTGATACCAACTGTGACAACCCTCGCGAATGCGGAAATAAAACATACAAGCATGTGATTTAATTAGCGTAAAATACGGTATTTTAAAAACCTTTTTACATGCAAATAGAAAATACGAGAAGTGTCAAATATTACAAACTAAAGTATGAAATACAACAAAGAGACGAATTCTCTCAAAATGTTATCCAACAATAAAGTTATTAGCAACTAGCTAAAATCGTCTAGAGGTGTTTCAATCCAGGGACCACGCCCGCTAGCTCACAACCGAACCCAAAATACCACAAGCAAAAAGCCATCCAATCAAGTAACCTGTTCATCCATGAAAAACATGAACGCCACAGTCAGTGGGGAGTAACTCCGGGTTCTCCCAGCCATATCACATTTAAACGTACATAAACGGAAATACAAAAGTAGAAGCATGCATATATAGATATACATGTGAAATACGAGAAGGATAAATAGGCAATTCAATATATAAGGATATCGATACATGAAATACAAAACCGTAACCATCATATGATTCAAAGACTCGGGGATGACACTCTTAGGCAACCATACACTCACACTAGGGCTTGCATCTCACCGTTAGCGGCATAAGTTTGATAAGATTGAGACTCAACAAACAAACCATGCCAAGTCATCCAAAGATCATGAATAATCAATCATATAATCATCCAACCAAACGTACAATACATTGACGACATCTCTCACGGTAAATGAAACACACTAGCACCGTGTACATGGCAAGTATGATTAAAAGGCATCTACGGGATAAGACATTTCCCTGAACGCATACACGATTAACATTTCGTATATGTAGACTAATTTCCTCCCGGTAGGACGACGATAAAAATACGGTCCTAGTCTAAATCTGGCCAGACTCTCGTAATAAGACATGTTCCGATTCGACATGTGGTAAGGCGTTCCACATCCAAGACTCGATCATACAAAGACGTCGAGTACCCGAAATTCAGTCAACCTTCACAAAAGAGGCGGAAAAGAGCACAAGCCTCATAACAAGCGGTACGCTACATGCAGTTGACACCACCTCGCAAGTATACAACATTTGACGGCCGGGTCGATCAACGCAAAGCGTTCGCCTCCTAACAACGGCGTCATATGCCCACTAACACATGCAATTAAGCAGTAAGGATACACTCCCCGTTCCGACATTCCAGCCTTACGAACGTGGAGGTAGCCAAGGGAATGAGAGTAAAAAGCACATAGGAACTTAGTGCTCAAATCGTAACATGTGTAAAAATCGACTCAAAGTGGGACATACCAAAAACCGTCACAAAACATGAGAATAGGGAATTATATAAATTTAACTATGATGAAAATGAGTCAATACATGATACATAAGCATTAGAACAAGTTTATGAAGCACAATAAATAAGAAACATAGATCCCCTCTCCAAAACAACGTTGTTTGGAAACCAACTAAAACAAGGGTCCATTTCATATGGTCATAACTAGAGTTCTAGACATGCAAATGCAGAAATTTCAAATGGAGGTGATAGCTTATCCTCTTACGGTTCCAACGGGAGGTCACAAGCCCAAAACAAGCAAGTAACAAAGGAGATATGATCATTTTACGAAAAGGGGTCAGTGTAGGAAAACTGCAGTCGACTTGGGAAACTGGCAGCAAGCAACGTTGCCAGCCTCAATGGACGCTGCCAGCGTCCTGTCTCGGGCATGAAAACACGAATTTCACAATTTCACTTAGGCATAACACAACATCATCTATCATTGCAAATCATCAATTCTCATATCAATTATCAATTAACAACCACCATCATCAACAACACAATTCCTAAGATTTCTAACCTTATTCTAAAAACGATTCCTAACATAGAAAACACATAAAACACGTAAATGATATCGAGTAACCCTTCACCGTTACCTTTATGCGTCTTTAAACGATTTCTAAACTTTCCTCCACTAGATAATAATCTTTGTCGGGGTCTAGAAAGTCTCCACCTACAATTAGATAATAAAAGATGAATATAATTCACCTTTGAGAAAGACGGATAAATTGAAAAGCGAGAAAGACGGTAATTTTATTACCAATACGGATAGAGGAAGATGAGAGGGAAGGAATAAGACGAACCTTGGTGAATTTGAGCAAGAAATGAAGGCGTAGGATCGATACTAAGACTTGAGCAAATATGGAGGCTAGGTTTTGGTGGTTTGTATGAGGAAGAAGAAGTTTGAGTTGTGAGGGAGTTAGGTTATGAGGGAGTATATGAAGGAGTAAGTGGAAAAAGTCAAGGAAAAAGTCAATAACGTCTTAAGACATAATTTACTCGGAATCTTGCGCAAAGTCCGAAAACGTACTCGGAAATTCTAAATTAGACACGGGAAATTAAATTCTAAACTAAAACTAAATTTCGCTGAAAAGTATCCGTATAATATTTTTAAATTACAAATAGGGTACATTTGCGGGTGTTACACGCAAGGCATCAGCAAAAGTAGGACTAGCATATACAATACAAGAAGGTTGTAGCAGCTTGGCCTGCAACTCTGCAGAATGCAAACGGGACGCCAAAAAAGCGTAGTGCAAAACATCCCCGGCAGCATAAACACCGAGCCCATCAAGATGAAAAGGGAAAGTGGCAAGGCGCGACTGCCAATCCCTAAAACGAGGCGCGGACGCGGTGACAATAAGTTCCAAGCTAGAACGAAGCGCTGCATCAAAACGAAGATGGACAGACCCAAAGACTCTCGGTGAACAAGTACAGAGGGTAAAGTAGAGCTTAGAAATACCAGTACAAGCTTTAAGCAGAAGCAACTCACATTGCGGGTCCTCAATCCTAGCAACCAAATCCATAAGCTCGACGGTCTTAGCCACTCTCTTCGCCACAAGATCACTGCCAAAACTAGGGCAAGTACTAACAGGCTCAATCAAAACAGAGACACCACGCAAAGGTCGAGCAATAGAAGGAGCGAAAACACCATGAAGTCGACTCTGGGGTCCTCAGTAGCCAAACTGAGGACCATCTACCATAATCAAATCCAAAACCTTCCCCACCTCCAAAGTATCCCCAACAATGGTGCCATCATCCAAGTACCAAGCTTTCAAACTCAAATTAAAAGAATCTCGTATCTTGCACACCAAGGGATGCAAAACCAAAGCGAAAAGCAACGGGTCCAAAGGATCACTCTGCTGGACTCCCTGACAAGACCACAAACAATGTGCCCCATAATAAAGACGGGCAGAACTAGAGTAACTGAACTCCACTCAACGGGAAAGAATCGGGCAACGACCAAGAACTTCCGGAAGCATGGTTACACGATCAACAAGGTTGAATACATTCTGGAAATCAACCAGCAACATAGAAAGCCCCACATCCCTACCACGAGCCTCAATGAACCGATTGAAGGCATGCAAGACATCCTCTCCTCCACCGGACACCCCAACCCCAAACTGAAGACCGACAAAATAAGAACACATAGAAGGACCAACAAAACAAGCACCAACCTTAGAAACAAGATGTCACCAGACGGTGCCAACAGCAATAGGACGAATACCACCACCAGGTTTAACAAGCGGCGTGAGCGGAGCGCTGGCAATGTACTCACCAAGAGCTAGTGGACATCGGCCCTCAAGAAAAAGATTGACCACCCTAGTAATAGAAGCAATCAGATCATCAGAGATAGCAACAGCAGCGCCACTCAAGCAGTTCATAAGGTGTTGGGCACGAAACCCATCCCTCCCACAAGAAGTGCCACGCGGGAAACTACGAATCATATCCAAAACCATAGCCGAAGAGGCAACAAGAGAATGATGATCCACAGGCAAAGGAGGCAATGAAGAAGTGGGGCGACTGGGTGCTTCTCTCGCAAAGTCCCAAGAGTGGCATCAGAGTAGGGGGCGACGCCAGAGGAAAAAAGCACCCTAACAGCAGCAGTATAGTGGCCATCACAGATCTTCCGCCGACATAGACGGAGGTTAAGCTCACTCAAATCAAGATCCTCCTCCACATGAAACAAGGGAGGAACCTCATCCAAACACTCCCGCAAAATCTGCAAATCACCTCTAGGCACCCCCAAGCGAGAATAGCCCTGGTAATACTCTCCTCCTGACTTTGTCGCCTAATAGCAGTCCTACACTCATGATTACTCCTAGGAGCGAAGGTCTTAAGCAGACAAAGAGGCAACACAAACATAGGAACCCAGCAGGAGAGGTCACCAGGAGAGTCAGCCACATCATCCAAGACTCCCTTCAAAACCCGAGCAAACCCAAGCCCCTTAAGAGGAATAGATTTCACGGTGTGAAGGCCTAAATATAATAAACAATCAAGCGAAGACACAGACCACTGAACAGGCTCAACCCCATCATCAGAAGAAAGAACCGAGGGAGACGGAGCCGGAGGTCTTGGGATACCATGAATAATAAAGCTAACGATACCATCACCACAATCCGGAGGCGTAACAATATCACCCCGACTATGCCGACACCTAGAGCGAAAGATATGTGTTATTATTATTATTATTATTATTATTATTATTATTATTATTATTATTATTATTATTATTATTATTATTATTGTTATTATTATTATTATTATTATTATTATTATTATTATTACTATTACTATTTATTTTTTTATAGAAGGTTGCGCACAACTTTCATTAAAATAAAATGAAAATTTACATGAAATTGGTGGGGAGCTGAGAGGGAAAGGGAATTTATTTCTAAGAGACAGAGTGAGAGAAAATTTGAACTCGACGAAATGCTTAACAAAGATGAAGCAATTAATCAAGTTCAAGAGCCACAAACGAAAGAAGAGACGCATGAAAATGTTCCATCGTCATCCAATTCTGGAGTTGTGCAAAGGAGGACGTCAGAAAGAGTAAGTCGCCAACCTTATAGATACATAGGTATCATCATAGGTAGGGATGGTGAACTTGACGTTTTACTTTAATAAAGTAATGAACCTCCAACCTACAAGGCAGCCATGGTTAGTCCCAATTCTACCTGAAGGCGTTCGACCCCTTCAATGTAAATGGATATTTAAAAAAAAGAATGGCAAAGAAGGATATGATGATGTCTACAAGGCACGATTGGCAGCAAAAGGATTCACGCAAATCCATGGTCTTCATTATGATGAGACATTTTCTCCCGTGGCTATGTTAAGATCAATTCGGATAATGTTAGCGATTGCCGCATATTATGACTATGAAATATGGAAAATGGATGTCAAAACCGCCTTCCTAAATGGGTATTTAGAGGAGGATGTGTACATGACACAACCTGAGGGTTTTGAAGATCCTAATAATCCTAACATGGTGTGCAAACTTAAGAGATCCATCTATGGTCTTAAGGTGGCATCAAGAAGTTGGAATCATCGTTTTAATCATGTGATAAAAGAGAATGGTTTCACTCGAAGTGTCGAGTAACCATGTTTATACATGAAGTTTAGTGGGAGCAAAGTGGTCTTCCTCGTCTTGTATGCAGATGACATACTCCTCATCGGGAACGATGTACCAATGCTGTCTTCCGTGAAGGGGTGGTTGGGAAATCATTTCCAAATGAAAGACTTGGGAGATGACAACGCATCTTAGGTATCCGAATCTATAGAGATAGGTTAAAAAGGATACTGGCATTAAGTCAAGAATCTTATATTGATAAAATTCTTCGACGGTTCAGCATGGAAAACTCAAAGAGAGGTTTCATTCCTATGGGTAATGGGGTGGTTTTGAGCAAGTCACAATCACCCACCGAACCCGAGGATGTTGAGCGCATAAAATCAATCTTGTATGCTTCCGCCGTTGGATCGGTCATGTATGCCATGATGTGTACGCGTCTGGATGTCTCTTATGCTTTGAGCATGACAAGCATATATCAAGCTATAACAGGTGAGGAACATTGGAAAGCCGTCAAGAATATCCTTAAGTACTTGAGAAGGACTAAGGATTCATTCTTGGTGTGTGGAGAGGACTCGGAATTGAGTGTAAAGGGTTACACCGACTCGAGCTTTCAAACTGATAAGAAGGATATGAAGTCACATGCTGGCTTTGTTTTCATGATCAATGGAGGTGCAATAAGGTGGAGAAGCTTCAAAGAATCAACCATTGCAGATTCTACAACGGAGGCTGAGTACATTGCAGCATCTGAAGCTGCAAAAGAAGCTATGTGGATAAGGAATATCTTAGAGGGACTAAGGGTAGTTCCTTCTGCCAGGGATCCAATCATAATCTATTGTGATAACAATGGGGCCGTCTTTCAAGCAAAGGAGCCCAAGTCTAGCATCAAGTCTAGACACGTACTCAGAAAGTTTCATGTCATTAAGATTACATTGAAAGGAAGTAAAGATTTGTAAGGTTGGGATAGATGATAACATTGTTGATCCTCTAACCAAGCCTTTGTCGCAGGCTAAGCATGACCAACATGTAATATCCATGGGTCTTAAGCATATGCCCAACATGTATTAGATTATGAGATATCCAATAATAACATTGTTTTGATTATTCATATATGATATCGCATTTGTCGTTTAAAGTTTTATTCTAAACTTTCATTTACTTTGTTAATCTAAATAGGTTGTAAGGACAACTTTGAACCCTATTAAAGTGAAATGGATTGACATAGTTTCAGCCCCGAGTCTCTTATATGAGGTGACGTCTCCAAGTGATTGGAGTATGATGCGATTGATTGCAAGGTCAAGTGCCATAGAGTCTTATGAGATGAATAGTCGATCACATAGGCAGACTGTGTGGGACACTCTGTCAAGCATTGACCGCTTATATAGTTCTGACAATTCATAAAGCTTGGTCGTGGCGAGACCTACTATAGTATTCAGTCAATTCTTTAGACTAAAGACTGTTCGCCCAAGTCGACACAGTTTATGATTGACTTTGATTTTTGCCCAAGGCCATTTCTGTAAAAAAAAAAAAAAGGTGAATGGGCAATAATTGGGTCATAAAGGACTGTGAGTGTACGAAGGGAATGGTACGATAGGAATTGTCCAACCCCTTGTCAAGGTTAACAAATATCTCAAGGTCACTCGAGGAGTAGTAAGCTAGAAATGTGTGGCCGCGCTAGGAAGGTATCTATGGTAGATAATTCCGGTCCGACAGTTACTCTCTAGATCGAGGAAACCACTCAAGATATGATCACATGCAAGTACGACCTGCATGACACCTTGCATTGAATAAGAGATTTAAAATGGGACAAGAGAATTGGTGACGCACACTTGTTGTGAACAAGTGGTATATTGTTGGAGTAAGTGTCCTCAACAATAGTGCAATCACTTAATTAAATCTCATTAACAAGAATACAGAGGGATGATTAACATAATAGTCAACTAATCCACATTAATCGGTAATGATTGGCTTACTAGAGTTTGACATTACTGTCGTATAACGGTGGTGATCAGTTGATCCTTTGAGGTCACACCGAAAGGATGATTCCCAAATCATGAAGTTAATTAATTGTATAGCGATACAGATTAATTAACCCCTTACATTGAATTGGTTCAATCGGTATATGATAATTACATCTTATTATAATGTAATTATGTGGGATGCATTTTGGTGATTAAATGTTACATTACCAAAGTTGTATAATGTTTATGAAACATTAGAGATAAGAGTGATTAGTTAAATGTAATTAAAATAAGTTGTGGATTACATTAACTATATATGAGATAAGCTATTTTACACACATGTAATTATAGATTGTCACTTAAAATGTTAAGTGTGATTTATTTGTTATAATATTGTATTTAATTTGTTCAATATAATTCTATAAGCCCAATTACATACAAATTGTCACATGTCACACATATGACAAATGACAAAATGTGAAAGTTAAAATGGGATCCCATATTACACAATGGACCTGGTTTGGGTGGTTAGGGATTAGGATGTTCATGCCTTATTGTTTAATGCTAAGACACACATTAATACCCTAATTAACCTAAAGCTACCCTAGTGACATGGGTAAGGGAAAAAGCAAGCATGCTTGTCCCCTTCACCATGCTCTAGACCGCCGGCCCCAAGGTGATCAAAATGAGAAGTGTTCTCATCTTTTTTACACACAATTAATCATGTATTTTGAAAACTAAAAAAACATGTCTCTCTAGAATAAAATCAAGCAAGTTGTTTTTACTAAGTTCTCGTATACATATACACTCAAGTTATATTACTAGTAGGAGTAATAGTAATAAGATTAAGGGTGGTTCTTATCACATCTAGTATTGTGAGTTAAGGAGACGATTTGGGATAGTGTAGGTGCATCCAAGAGGAGTGCTTCTACACTTGGGGCTTAGGAAGTTCATCCCTAGATCTATTAACTCAAGAACAAGGAGAGGAAGGAGTCCTACCCTTGTGCCCATACACGACATAACCAATGTGAGGAAATCATTCTTTTCTCCATCTTGTTTAATTTATTATCATGTAACTAGAGCTTGCATAAGCTAATTAAAGTGTTAATTAGCATTACTTAAGAAATGTCTTAAGTGTAGGTATATAACCTAACAATTGTTGCATGTATTTAACTATAAGAACTCAGATCACAACCAGAGGTCCCATATGATAGAAGATATATATAAAAACAATACAATTGTTGCTACTTATCGGCCTATTTATTACTCCCTTCGTCCTAGTCAATAGTTATCTATTGTTTTTTTATGTGAGTAGGAACTCAAACATAGATAACTATTGACTGGAACAGAGGTAGTACAACTTAAATGAGAATTTGTGATAATAAAGAATGCCATAAATCTTTGAGTTACGTAACAAAAGTCGTGCAGATCGAAATCCCAATGGAATATACCTCTATGCTAAACATTGTGTTTACCTTAAGAGCATGTAATTAGAATATTTCCAGAAAAACTCGCCCTTAATCTGAAAGATGTTAAGCATGGGCTATTTAGGATCCAAGTTATTATTTCACGTTGACAGATTACTAAATAACGTCGACAAATGTAATGAACTTCCTAATTTACCCTTCACTATATTATCTCCAACATAAACCACAACATTTCAAAAAAGAATCTAAAATAACTAAAAAATATTTAGGAGGATTATAATATCATCATCATCTTTTTAATAAATGTTTCAATTCCTCCACCAAAATAAACGAATCAAAGACGAAAGACATTGAAATTAGTTGTTTTTTTATTAATTTTGTAGATTTAGGAGGATTAGAATATTATCTCCGTTGTTTGAACGGATTAGTGTAGAACGATCCATGAGGCCAAAATTATACTAAGAACGATAAACTTCTGTAATTTTTTTTGCAAATAAAAGAAATGATAATTTTAAATATGGGTGCTTGAGGTTTGACTTAATTTCAATATGGGTGCCTGAGGTTTGCACAATCCCAATTTGGGTACCTCAATTTTGATTTTAGTTTCATTTTGGGTACCCAAGGTTTGGTTAGTTTCAATTTAGGTACCCAAGGTTTGAACTAATATTAATTTGGGTAATTTTACTTAAAATAATTTAAAAAAAATTATCAACCTAATTAATACTCCCTCCTAGTCACTCATTTCTTCCCCTTTCCCTTTTACACAAAAATTAAGGAAATGAATTTGGACCACACAAAATACACTACCCCACATACAAATGAATTTAGACCACACAAAACACACAACCCCACATCCAAAAAGGGAAAGAGGAAAGAAAACCCGACTTACCCAATAAGGAAAGAAGAAAGAAATGACCGACTAGGAGGGAGTATAATAATGTTATACTAATATTTTAATAACCTAATTATTCACGGTAGTTCCTGTTTTAAGGTCGGTGGTTCTCCCTCAAATTAAAACATGGAGACCCGTCTTAAGATCGATTAGACCGAATAAAAATAGTTTATCACTTAAATAGTTAGTATTTTAACAAATGATTCTTATTTTATCGAAAAGATATATGTATTTACTCTAAGTGATAAACTATTTGTATCCATTATAACCTTAAGACGAATTTCCATGTTTTAATTTAAGGGAGAATAACCGTAAAATTTGGAATTCTTAGTTAGTTGTAGAGGATACGATAACATGGTATTGCTTGTGCTTAACATTTTCTCAACTCCACCAATCCTTAGTGTCACAAGAGTGCACAAACTTGATTGCTACAAGTTGTCTGAAATTGCTGACAAAAAGTTGCATTGAAATTTGGTGTTGCAAGTTGTATCCAAAATCCGAAATCAAAGAGTTAAAAATACGACATACAACACACAATCTGGTAAAGATTAATGATAATCTCCCAAAGTTGTCGCTAACACGTTAAATCTCAAAACACATTTTTTTACTCCTTTATCGTGCATATCGAGTGATCTCATTCTTTAACCGGCAAACGTACAAACATGACTTGGAATTAATTTACCGAACTACCGACCTTAAAACGGGAACTACCGTGATTAATTAGATTATTAAAATATTAGTATAACATTACTAATAAGGTTAATAAAAAAAAGTAAAATTACCTAAAAGAATATTAGTTCAAACCTTGGGTACTCAAATTGGAATATTATCCAACCTTGGGCGCCTAAATTGGAACTAACCAAACCTTGGGCACCCAAAATGAAACTATAATCAAACCTAAGGTACCCAAGTTGGGATTGTGCAAACGTCAGGATCCCATATTAGAATTAAGCCAAACCTCAGGCAGCCATATTGAAAATTATCCAAAAAGTAAAGGCAAAAAAAACTGGACGTGAATAGTTCACGTCCACACCTAGGTCTGCACATATACTATTCACGTCCAAGCCTAGGCCCGGATGTTTACTATTGTTAGCACAGAAACATTGTAAACATTGCTATCCCATATCATCCAAATTCTACCACCCTCTATCACATCATTATTATTGGTAAAGCACAAATTATTACCTATATCAGAACGAACCTTATTGATATTCCTAGTCTTAACTCTATTTTTTACCAGCCCAAACAAGCTAATATTATTATTATTAAGGAATCTCCTAACATCCCCTTTCTTATTTGGCTTATTTATTCCCGTAACATTAATAGCCAATATTAGTCATTTTCAACAAATAGCTTTCCTCCTCTCTCCCTCATACTGGTTCTAGTTGTAATACTCCGTATTTCGGACTAGCTTGTACTTGGTCGAGTAAGGGTCACTCGACCGAGTAGTGTCGGTATTAGGCCGAGTAGGGTGCATTCGGCCGAGTGAGGGTCTAGTGTCAGTTAGGCAGCCTTCTGCCTAGGTGGCACTCGACCGAGTGTACTGGTCTGCGGGCTTTTATCGGACAGGTTGATTAAAGATAATTAAGAGGTATTAAAAAGGAATTCCGTCAGTTAACTTTTCATAATCAACCCTAATCTCCTCAAAAATCTCTCATAACTTCTTAATCATCTTAAATCATCCCAAGGCTTGGAGTTGGATCACATCTTGTCTTGTGTGTTCATATCATTGGTAAGTAACCTTGACTTTATGCTTTGTAATCATTATGGGCAGTTGTTGAACCCTAATTGAATTGGAGGAAAGGGGGATTTAATGGTTATTGATTGTAGTTATTAATTTATTGTTTACGAGGGGATTTGTAGAGGAGGAATTTTGATTGTGATTGCATATTGCCGGATTTGCTTACAGGTAGGGTTTCCCTAATTAGTACTTTTGTATGTTGATTAATATGTGAAGATGCTTGTTGTTGTGATTGTTGTTGAAGATGGTGACTGTTGTGACAATGATGATGGTGGTGGTTCGGAGTTTGAGTTGGGTGGTTACTTTGTAACAGCCCCATTGACCAAATAGCCTTACAAGACCTCCTTAGCACATGGAGACGCTACCATCTCGGTTGCCCGAGGTAATACATATCAAAACTCACAATAAAGAAACAATACTTTATTAAATCAATAGTTAAACTCCAGTCTCAAAACAAACGGCATACCGTCTGTACCAATAACCTAAATCAACATAATAGTAAAAGAGTTATAATATCTATTACTCTAACAAACTCGGCGGAAGCTATGACTCAAGTGATCCCATCCTCATCCCAGTGCAGCTCTACAGATTACATGTTGATCACCTGCTCACCATTCCCCCAATGGATCACATCAGTTTTGGAAAACATTAACGGGGTCAGTAACAATACATGTCGACCAATGTACAAGACAAGCAATAGAGAAAGAGAAACTGGAGGCCCACCGCAGCGGTCACCTCAGCAGCATCAGGTTACCATCACTGACCTGCAAAAACCACCAATTGACCCTAGACCGCAGCCATAGGCATCAAACTTCCATCTCAACGTAGTGAGATACCCGGAATATTAATGTAAATATCCCCCTCGCAGCAGGAGAACTACGAGGGGCGAACTCGGGGTGTGACCTGTATCCCGACGGACCACCAAAATAATAACCATAGTAACAACCCAAACTCCAATCCCGAACTCCATCACCATCATCATCAATCAATCAATTAACATATACAATACATCTTATCGTATCAATTAGCATAAACAGTACTGAGTAGGGAAACAATACATCTTATTCGCAAGTTCCGCAAGAAGACAGTAATCAACTCAGAAATCCTCTTCTACAAAGTCTCCCCCCTAATCATACGAGGATTATATTGTTAATATTACTCATATTCCCTTCCCCCCAATTCAATTAAGTTTAGTGCATTACAATTACTCAGACAAGATCATATAGTAGGATTACATACCAAAACAATCAACAAAGCAAGGAGAGATCTGACCCGGCAGGTTGTCTTAAGCAGTGTAAGAGAGTTTTAGAGAGAGTTTAAGGTTTTTAGAATAACGTAAAAAGAAATTATGTTTCAATCTTTCTTAATAAAGCCATAATCAAAATGTCCGAAATAACCTCCCCGACCGGTGTACTCGGTCGAGTACGACTCACTCGGTCGAGTGCTTTCCACACTCGGCCGAGTGCCCCAGAACAGAACAATGTTCCACTGACAGAATAACCTACTCGGCCAAATACCCTCCACTCGACAGAGTTCACAGACCACTCGGTCGAGTAGGCCTTACTCAACCGAGTGCCTAGTGCTAAGATATACGGAGTGTAACATACTTGGTTACTATTTTGGTGGTTCGCCGGGAGACGGACCACATCCCGAGTTTGCCTCTCATGTCTCTACTGCCACGAGGGGGATGTGCACATTAATGATCTAGGTCTCTCGCTACGGCGCAGAGGTAAATTCTATGTCCATTGCTGCGGTCTGGAACCAATAGGTGGTTATTGCATGTCAGGTCTGCAGCCTGATGTTGCTGGGGTTTCCACTGCGGTGCATGGTAGCCCAATTACTGGTACTTTATGATGTTGTTGGTGGTTGATGGATGGTCATATTTCTATTTTTATTGTCTTATACGTTGATTGATGTATGACGGTACTGACCACGTTAATGTTTTTCAAAATTGTTGTGATCCATTAGGGAATGGTGAGCAGGTGTCTAGTAGATAATTGTTTGAGCTCGTTTAGGGGATTGGATGGGATCGCCACTGATGAGTCTAGCTTCCGCGTTGTTTAGAATAATATAAAACTATCACTTTATTTATTATTGGCTTGAGAATGTTGTTTAAGACGATATTTCGTTAGTACTTTTGGAATTATGTAACTTTAATTTAAACTATTATTTAATAATCATCGTTTCTTTATTGTCTACTTGATATGTACTACCTTGGGCAACCGAGATGGTAGCATCCCGGTTTACTAAGGAGGTCTTGTAAGGCTTTTTTGGTAGATGGGGGTGTTACACTAGTACTCTTCCCAAGGAACATTTTAACAATATCCAGGAATGACATACCCTCTAGACTCCTTTTGTTTTCAATGCCCTGTCTCATACTTCTAGTGATTACTTTAGCTGGAGTCAAAGCATTCACCAAATTCCCATTAACAGACATATAAGTTACCACAATAGCGGGGTCAATCATAGGTAAGACCTCATCAGGAACCTGTTAGGAGGGACCACCTGTAACACCCCCATATTTTAAAGAGCCTTACAAGACCTATCTAGTACATGAGACTGCTACCATCTCAGTTGCTCGAGGTAATACATATCAAAACAAGACATAAAGAAACAATACTTTATTTAATAAATAGTTTAACTCAATTACATGTTCTCAAAACAGACGGCATACCGTCTAACCAATAATTCAAAGTTAACAATATTAAAGTAGTAGAAACTAATAAATGTATAAGACTCTAACTACTCGGCGGAAGCTACGACACGACGCAGTGATCCCGTACTCGATCCCAACGAAGATCTACCGATTACATACGATCACCAGCTCAGCATCCCCCAATGGATCACATCAGTTTTGTAAAACAGTAAGGGTGTCAGTATTGGCATATATTGACCAACGTACAAGATAAGCACAAGGGAAAGAGAAACCATAAGGCCACCACAGTGGACACCTCAGTAGACTCAAGTTACCATCCCTACAAAACCACCAATAAACCTTGTATCCGGCCACATGCGTCGAACTTCCATCTCGCCACAACAAGATAACCCGGAACATTAATGTGCACATCACTCACGTGGCGGGATAACCACGTGTGACTCGTCTCCCAATGGGATCACCAAACCATGGTAACCATAGTAACCATCGACAACAAACCCAATCTCCATCATTGTCACAACAGTGACCATCATCATCAATCACATATCAATAATCACAAATAACAATCAACAAACCCAAGCCATCAATTAGCAATGCAAATACTGAGTAGGAAACCCTACCTTATAGCAAATTCCGCGTATGGCAAAGCAATCAATCAAGTTAAAAGTTTTCTTCTACGAAGTCCCCTCCTATACAAACATAATCATGCAATCAACATCACAATCCCCATTTCCCCAATTCAATTAGGGTAATAAACACATTATAATCAATCATAGTCAAGGATACTTACCAAGCAATCAATCTACGTAGCCAAAGGTTGGATTCGACACGAGATGATGAAAGGTTTCTTGAGGAATTAGAAAGGATTTATGAAATAAGTTTTTACAGTTAAGAATGTAAACTGATTTAATGAAAACACTCCTCTTAATAACCTTTAATCATCCGTCCGACCAATCCACGATTTCCATCGTACTCGGTCGAGTACAATTTACTCAGTCGAGTGTCGCAGTCACTCGGTCGAGTACGCAAGATTAGAATACCACTTAAGATTTCAGCCAAATCCACTCGGTCGAGAAAGCCTAACTTGGTCGAGCCTCCTAATGTAGAGTGAAAGAGGTGTGGTAAGAGTGTCGATCTCAGGGACGGTTGGTGTCTAAAGTCGATCTAATAGTCTACTAAGTCTCTTCCAAAGTCACAATTGTTTTGGTTTGGGTTTGTTGACTAAAACTAAATAACAATAATTAAAAGTAAATAAAAATAACAAATGAGAAGTCTAAAGCTAGAAAGATTGGATTTTTATCAAATAAGAGGGAAGACTAGGGTGAGTGGGTTCATATGGGTGGTATGAGTGAAGTAGAGATGTCGGATCTGATAGTCGAAGGCTTGTCTAGTCTAGGAAAACGAATTGAGGCTTTCAATCTTACAATTCCTTCTCAAACAGACTCTAACTAGTTATCGCGTCACTAGATACGGTTTGCCAACATAGCGGTTCTACGAAAAACATCGACTTTTGATTTTATGGCATTCGAAACAAGCGAAAAATTCATGCAAATTCACATAAGCATTTCATCAAACATGTTATAAGCAAAGGATGGAGACAAGCTAATCAATCAACTATTAATCCCAGCAAACATCAAATTAACTCATACTAAAACCCATAATCCCCCACATAACCCTAGAAATGTTACTACTCACACATATTCAAAGGAAATTCAATATTAATTAAGGATTTCATAAAGGAATCAACAACAATCCACATCTTCTAATTAACAATGAACAAATAACAAGGATAAAAAGGAAAACTTAATTAAAGACAAGATTAGGAGAATAAATTATACCAACTTAGGAAAAGGTGAGAACTTTGATAGAATAACCAAGATTTATTCACAAATCTTTGAATACAAACCAAGTTTCAACACTAATCCAAGCTTCAAATACTAATTAAACAACATTAAAACTAAAGTAATTAAGGGAAGATTAACACTAATTATCGCTGAAATTTTAGATCTTGAGTTGTGTGCCCTCTAAGTACATAAGAGGGCCTAGTTATAGGTTTAAAAAATGGAGGAAAGAAGGGCTTCGAAAGACTAAGTGGGCTGAATGAGTCACGGCCGTGAAAGGTGTCTCACGACCGTGACAAGGGTTTCTTGACCGTTAGATGCAAGTCACGGTCGTGAGATATGTGGCACTAGCAGGTCCAAAATTCCCAACTATGTCACTGTTGGAGTAAATGTCCTCAACAATAGTGCGATCACATAATTAAATCTCAATAATAAGAATACAAAGGGATGATGAATATTATAGTCAACTGGTCAACATAAATTGGTAATGATTGGCTCAATTGAGTTTGACGTTACTGTCGTATGACGGTGGTGATCAGTTGATCCCTTGAGGTCACACCTAAAGGACAATCCCCTAATCATGTAAATTAATTAATTGTATAGCGATACAGATTAATTAATCCCTTAAATTGAACCAAGTTTATATTGTAAGTGAGAATTATATCTTATTGTAATATGATTAAATAAGATTCATTTTGGTAATTTAATTGTTATATTACTAAGAATGCATTATGTTTATGAAACATTTGAGATAAGTGAAATTGGTCGATTATAATTACAAAATGTTGTAGATTATATTAACCAAATATGAGATGACCCATTTTATTTACATGTAATTATTAAATGTGACTTAAAATGTTAAGTCTAATTTATTTGTTATGAAATTGCATTTAAATTAGTTAAATGTACATTTATAAGCCTAATTACATGTTACATGTCACATGTCACATATGTGACAAATGACAAATTGCAAAAATAAAATGGACACCCATTTTATATGGGTGCACCGGTTTTGTGGTGTTAGTGGGTAGGATTTTAGGTTGTAATTTTATTCTAATTAAGAATTAGAACAAATCATTACTACAATAACCCATACACTCAATCTTGCATTGTGAAGAACAATGTGAAAATGACAACACCCCACCCATGTGGGGTGTGTGTGTGACCGGTTTTCACAAGCCACAAAGGGGCTTGTTTTTCCCTCTTATTATATACTACAACATCTCATATTTTGCATGTATCCTTATCTCTCTAAATCTCTTCTTTCTTACTCTAAAACTCAAGAAGTTTTCATATAATTTAGAGTTCATATTCTAATAAAATTACTAGTGTAGTAATAGAGTTATTAGATTTATTTTAAAGGGTTACTACTAATAATACTAGTGTAGTATTTTAGTAGAGATAAAAGGGGTTGTCTTGGGTGCTACTTATAGGAGTGTTCTTATACTAAGAACTTGGAATTCATCCTCATCTTACTAGCTCAAGATCAATATTTGAAAGGAGTTCAAATATTGTGCCCATTTCCATATAATCAATGTAAGGAAATTGTTTCTTCTAATTCTTTTGTTATGCATGCATAAGATTTATTTAGTTTAAGAGTAAACTAATTGTAAAATGATATTAGAAGTGTCTAATATCTAGTTTAAGAAACTTACAGTCACGACCGTGAAACATGTTTCACGACCGTGACTGCTGTTTCTTGACCGTGAGTTGTAATTCACGACCGTGAGCTGCTTCGCTCGAAAATCATCATTCTTTGGAAGGCATCTCCCGAACGTGAGATGCACTTCACACCCGTGAAAGGTCTTTCATCCTTTTTCCCTTGTTATAACTGTGTCAAATTCTCTCGATTTAGCTCGCCTTAACTAGGTATGACTCGGGTACGCCAAGTAGGACCCCCAATGTTATGTGGGGTCCCCTAAGACATGTCGTGGGCCCTCCGTGTGATGTACCTTTTCTTTTGTCGATCAAAATTAGGTAAAACTCACCCCAAGTGACAGTTTACCTACAAAAACATGAAAAAACCAAGAAATATGCTAAAAGAAGGTAAAACACGTAGAAACGCTCTTAGGGGGCGTTAAAGGCTAGCAAAACGAGGCAAAAGGGGTGGAAAAGTAGGGTGAAATGACACTATATCAAATCTCCACAAACCAAACCCTTACTCATCCCGAGTAAAGATGAACAAAGTCACGACCCTTATTTAAATATGCTAAAAACCTAACCGATACAAGGCAATTAACGGGCCTTGTTCCATCCCTTCAACTCACAACAAGGTATCCATGAGCTAGGATACCTTCTTCCAAGGCAAGTGGGGTCTTGCCAAAATCCTAATGCATTCTAATCAATAAAGCACACAAAACAAATAAGAATGCATCAGCAAAAGTAAATAGCAACATGCCTCATCCATGTGCCGGGATTCATCCAAAATGGAAAGGATTCAAGCATGCAAACCCCTACATAGTTACTAGTTTTACAAAGAACTAAGCCTAAGAATATAGAGATGAATCACCTCCTCAATGTGTAAAATTAGTGTACTCGTTCACCTTAACTCGAATGCTTTGTCAAAGTTGATAAGGCGGAATGGAGAGCGAGGTCCCCATGGCGTTAGAGGACACTGTAGGATCGGAATTCCACCTCCCACCTAAGTGGGAGGTAGGGTCGTCCCCCCTTGGCCATGTAATGCAAATCTAATCATAAAAAATGTAAGGAAATGAGATGTTTGAGTTCTTATTTGATTGTTTGGAGTTTTTTTTTTGTCTTGATTTCTAGCTTGACTTGGGTGCCTTTTGAGAGCAAGGTAGCCTAGCGAAAGGTGTGCGGCGGAGACTAACAATAGGCAAATCCTCGCCGAAGCAACATTGAGAGCGACCCCATATGTAGTGAGGGTACTCTACAAGAACCTAAAAGTCTCCATATGCACTCCCTAAGCTAGGGCTAAGGCAAAAATAATGCAAAATTTCAAGCTTTCTTTTTCAATTTTTTTGAAGTCAATTTTCTTTGTATTTGTGATGTAAAAGATTTCCTCTTTGTAAAATGTGATGAAGTGTGATGATTGGACAATTACACGGCCCCGAGAGTCACCTGGGAAAGCGTTCACCAAGGAATTATCACGCCATGGGGGTGGTCAAGATGGTAAATGCATGCTCTTGACTAGGCTCTATGAAACGGTGCGAAATTTACACTAAAAATACACATCAATGGGTGTTTCAAAATCCATTTTAGAAGGTAAAGTGCTAAGAAAAGAAAGTATCTACAAAGGCCTATCCAAGCTTGTCAAGTTTCAAAATTGGGCATTTCGCAAAGTTTCCTAAATGCAACTATATGCCATGACCTAGTACTAAGCAACATATATACAAAGCTAATGCAAATGCTCTAATACCTACGTGACAAACAATCTAATGTAACATCCTAACAGCACATAAGTCACACAACCGCCAATTCCTTCAATAAGAACTAGAGAAAGAAAGAAGGGGAAGGAATAGGAGCGATCATACCATGGCGATCTTCTTAATCCCTTCAATAAGTTTCTTAGCGATGTGTAGCAGACCTATGTACGGACGTTAGAAGAAAAAAATGCAAATATATAAACAAACTAAGGTAAATACAAGCTAATTTTTAGGATTTTTCAAACTTTTTCAATTTTTTTTTTTGGATTTTTAAATGATTTTAAATGCAAAATAAAGACATGTTCAAACTATGAAGATAGTTTTTCATCCCCCACATAGGAACATACATTGTCCCAAATGTATGAAATGAGGTTTTTAAAAAAAAATAAAACTTGTTATTGGGTTTTTGATTTTCTTTTTTTTTTTGAAAACTCACAATATAAACAATATATACAAGAGGGTTAGTCATGCAAATGAACTAATTCTATATGAAATGCATGAACTAATAAGCATGACTAAAACTAAATGCAAAAATGATATAATACAATAAGTTCATGATCTAGGTGAATGCAAGATAATCTATATGCCAATCGAGAGTCTCGTTGCGGTGGTAGTAAGCATGAATGTGATGCCCCTCATGGGCGTACCTAATACAAGAAAGTCTAGATAAAAAGGAATGCAAGGTGTGTCATTTCAGAGTCTCGTCGCAGCGTTAATGGGCATAAATGCACTGCCCCTCATGGGGGTACCAACTACGGGAAAGTCCAAACAAATATGGCACCTAAAAATGCAACTACGTGACGCATGAAAACTAGCTAAATGCAATTAATGTAGTTTTGACAATTTGGATTTTTCATATGGGAGCGAAATATTGGTGTCCGGTGGGATGGACACCCGCCTCCAATGTTGCCGAGGCCAACCAACACAACAATAAAAATAACAAGTCAAAGGTGCAATAAAAATAATACAATGAGAGGAAAGAGGGAAACACGCAATAGAGAGGAGGGGGTAGATGCTAAACAAGCCACCTAGACACCACTCCAACTCTTCCTACCATCAATCAAAACGTATTTCCTCCTCAAAATCCTCAAAATCATCCTCATCATCCTCATCCCGCCTACCACCACCACCCTCTTCGCGGTCCCCATGGAGGTGCTCCTAGGTTTTAATAACGGGAGTATGTGACAAGGAAGGTAAAAGGGTATGGCGTCCTTGATTACCCAAAGATACCCCTTTTCCCGGTCAATCCAAATCCAATTTGAGTGGATTAGGGAAGTCTCGTCAAGTAGCGTCCCCCCAGGTAAGGCCTCTAACGCCCCGTCGCTATTGAAACACCAAACCCCCCATGACCTTGGTCTGTTTTTGAGCTACCGTGGTTTTCCCCAATTTCGTCCACCTCCTAAAGATTTCATACATGATGTCAAAAATGAAGTTATCCCTTATCACTTGCACATTCATGTGCGTTTCCAAAAGTGTGAGGTCTAATCGGGTGAGGTTGTTTAGTTCTTGTCCACAGAGAAAGGTCCCTGACACGATTATGTGCCAAAAACGGGGCACGGGGTGGTGAATTAAAAGAGCAGAATTTCGTCGGAAATCGGTCAATACCCTTCCGGTCATGGCCTTCCAAAGTTTACCCAAAGATAGCATCAAATTCATTCATGGGAACAACATGCGAGGTATTAGCAAGACGAAACTTATAGCAAGGCACATTTTCAGCATTTAAACCAGCATTTAGACTACTCAAAAATTATAAGGTGAGACTCCGGTAAGAGAGCTCATGCATATAGAAAAGAGTAGACATATCAGTGGCCTCAAAAAAGGCTTGCATCTGTTCCGTGATTCCTAGGCCTCGTATGATATTAGGGCATAGAAACATAGTTGGTTCCATTTGTAACCCTTTGATGCTCTCAAAGGCTCGTCGGTGAGTGTCCGTCTCAATGTGACTTCCGGAAAATCCGGAAGTTGCTATACCACCATGACTTCATCCGCATCTGGGTTGTTGGAGCCTCTTCCCCGTCTTCTTTTTTGCGCCCTTGAAGTTGTTGCCTTTCCTTTTCCCTTTCCCACCATTTTTGTTGAATTTATAAGCTTTCTCGAAAAGATTTGCTAGAAACTTCCCGTGGATGGTTGTAAACACTTAAGAAACCTTCACTTGATCCTAAAAAGGCTTCCTATTGAAGTAGAAAGCTATAAAATTAACCCAAAAATTGGATCCCCAAATTCGGATTTTTGAAACCCTAGGTTTGAAAATTGATTTTTCTGATTTTTTTGGTGTTTCTAAGGTGAAAGAATGGTTCCTTTTGTGTGTTTATAACTGATTAAGGGAAGATTTTGTAGCAAATTGGGGAAGATTTGAGGTTATTTGGTTGAGTTTTGAGGGGAAAATGAGTGTTTTAGAGAGGGAGATGTGTTTGGGTGTGTTTGTATGGTTGTAGAAAATGAAGAAGATAAGGAATGAAGAAAATAAAAGAAAAGAAGGAGAAAAGAAAGGGGGGTCGGGGTTGAGCATCTCACGACCGTGATATTGGTCGTGAGATGGGTTTCACGACCGTGAAAGGGGTTTAACGACCGTGAAACTTATCTCACGACTGTGAGATAAGAGGCAGAAGCGAGTCTACAATTTTACCCTTTGTCACGGCTGTGAGATGCTGATGCGTGTCGTTATACACCAAAAATAAAAGCCTAAGTCTACTAAATAAGAAGATAGCGGAAGTAGGGTTGATCTCCACAGGGAGGAAACTAACTAACTGTAATCTAAATCTGCCAGTAACAAACTAGGGGGTTTTGAAATGGTTTTAAACTAAACTAAATAAGATTAAAAGGAAGAGAAATAAAGATAGAAATTAATACGAAGTAAATCAGATAAAGGAAGAATATGCTAGGATTCGGTCCACTGCAGTAACGGCATCTACGGGTCAACTAAGTCAGTCAATCTTTCAATGAGAAGGGCAATGGTTTTCTCCTCTCGGTCTCAAACCACCCTAGGGATTTTCCTAATTAACTCTCGTCCTCTTCGGAGTCACCTATCAATTCTAAGCAAGCCTTTCCCTTCCAATCTCTCGATCCAGGTCAGGGGTTAACTACCTAGCTAGTCTCCTGCGTGCACACATTCGACTAACCTCAATTAAATTGCTTAGACTGATTCTCATATTCAAGACTAACTAAAATAATCTATCATATCATGCCTCTACTACAGTTTCCCTCATCCCAACATACAAGGGAATTAGCTACTCATGTTATTAACGATGCTAACATTAAAGACGATTGAACATATGACATTAGACATAATAAAATCCTAATTAACAAGCATGAACAATAACAACGCATTAATTAAGAAAGGTAAACAGTAATTAAAACAAAGGTTAAGAAGTAAAGAGAGAAAAGAGTTTACAATCTTAGCAATCCGGCGTAAAGAACAAATCCACGTCGATAAACCCGAATGTAAACTAAAGATTAAAAAGTTCAGAAACTAATGTTTAATTCTAAGTGTCTGCTAATTATCGATGATAATAGAATGCTTTCTAATGACGTAAATAAGAGTCTTATATAATGCATAACACGACTTAGTAAATATTAGTTTTTGAGAGTTTTTAGAGAGAAGATGAGTTTTGAGAGAAGTAAGGAAAACAAGCATGAAATTAACAAATAAAATGATCAACCATATTGCCCTTTTATAGGCAATATGGCCGGTCATGGTGAGCTCTACAAGGCTCTCATTTTGCTTATTTTAGTCACATGCATTAGGGTGAAGTGTTGTAGTATAAGTGATGATTATATTCTTCTTGTTATGTCACTTTCAATTAGTAACTAAAGAGTGTAAACAAGAGCAACAATCATCACCATGTAACTAGCACTCTAACCGGCCACAATGGCCTAGTTTGGTCCATTTTTGATTTTTGATATTTGTCTCACAAATACTTATTGATCATATGGTTAATTATCTTGTATAATTAAGTGTTAATTTGATCATATAACAATTATATGACTCAATTAAATAAATAATATGTAACTTAACATTTTAAGTAATATTTTACCATTATATCAATATATAATGGGTCCCACAATGCTTGGTTAATTTATTTTTACAACTCCTTGTAAATATAATTAACTAATTACCTCTCTATCTCAAAACCTCAACTAATTTAGTAATTTAACGATTAATTACTAAGTTAAATCTTATTTAATCGTATTAAAATAAGATATAAATTTATTAGTCAATTATCGCATAATTGAAAAATAAGTTTAATCGAATTTGAGTTCTTAACTCAATTTCTAACAATTAACTCTCGTACATATCGAATATATGTAATGTACTAATTAACTGTATCGTATACAAATAATTAGTTACTATTTGGATTTCATCCTTTAGGTGTGACCGAAAGGGATCAGTTGATCACCGCCGTCAAACGACAATAACGTCAAACTCTAGTCAGCCAACCGTTATTGATTTACGTTAATCAACTGACTAATCATCTATATAGTCAATAAATATCCCAATTATATTCCTTAATAAGATTTATTATGTGGCGCACTATTGTGGAGGACACCTACTCCAACAATCTCCCACTTGTCTGACACAAGTGTGCGTCACCGATTCTCTTGTCTCTTTATCACATCTCCCACTCAACGCAAGGTGTCTTTCAGGTCGCACTTGCGATTGACAACATCTAGAGTGGTTTTCTCGATAGGGAGATGTAACTGTCTGACCGGAAAATCTACCATAGATCTCTTTCCGAGCGTGGCCACGCGTTTACAGTAACTTCTCCTCGAGTGGCCTAAAGATGTTTTTACCCAACGTGGGTGGACAATTCCTGTTGATCCATCTACTCTGTATGATGCAGATCACCATGATCCAGAAGAAGTCCATCGGCCTCCTTTTACGGCACGACCTAGAACATCAACCAAAACCAATCGGAAACTGCCCCGACTCAGATAGACGGTCGCCAGTCAAAAGAATCGACTTATAGGAATAAGATAGAAGACCCTGCCATGACCAGGCATCAAATAATTGATTTAAGGGTCTCTACAATGTCACTGTCCGACAGAGTGTCATACAGTCTGTCTATGTAAACGACCAGTCATCTCCATGACCCCATGGTGCTGAACCAACCATCGATCGACTTACAATCTAGTCATTTCGAGACGTCCCCTCATTGAGTGACTAGGGACAAAATACTAAGTTCATCCTGTTCACTTGAATTGGGTTCAACCTTTCTTTCAACCAATTCGGATAAACAAAGTATTAAAATTTAGTCAAACTAAATAAAGGAGTTTTTAATGAAACTCTAACAATGAATGCCATTATCATATATGAAATAATTAATACAACATTCAATTATTACATATTACATAATCTAAAGGAATTCTGGCACACGTCTCAATCCCATTGTGATGACATGACCATCATGCTTAGCCTTTGATAAAGGCTTGGTTAAAGGATCAGCAATGTTGTCATCTGTCCCAACCTTACAAATGTCAATTTCTTTTCTGTCCACGTAATCTCTAATTACATGATATTTCCTAAGTACATGTCTAGACTTGTTACTAGACTTGGGCTCTTTTGCCTGAAAAATAGCCCCACTGTTATCACAATAAATTGTAATTAGACTTGGCAAAAGCAACCCGACCCGATTGACCCGACCCGAATGACCCGACCCGTGACCCGAAATTGACCCGAACTACAACACCCGAATGTGACCCGAAACCCGATTAGACCCGACCCAACCCGAACATGACCCGATCTTTCTTGACCCGTAACTGACCCGACCCGAAAATAACCCGATCCAAAACACTCAACCCGAAAATGACCCGATAAAACATAACTTTAATTGAACCAAAAAGACTTAAAATGACCTTTTGTCTCTTATTCTTTGACCCGAAAATGACCCGACCCGAAATAACCCGACCCGGTTGACCCGAAACGGACCCGACAACTAACCCAAAAAAAACCCGAAACCCGAAATGACCCGACCCGACCCGAATTAACCCGAAATCAACGAAAAACCCGAACTGACCCGACCCAAACTGGCCCGACCCGAACCCGACCCGGTTGACCCGTTTGCCA